>BGPR01005633.1:0-29344 GCA_013235015.1 Araneus ventricosus
AACATGATAACACCTAAATTTATATGAATGAAATAATAAAAATGATATAAATGATGGCCATAAAAGAAAAAATGGCGCTTTTGTTAAAATATAGAGCATTCATTTTTTGAACCGTAGTAGATACGAAAAGGAGTTTATCCTTTGCCTTCTGGCCGGAAACATAGGAGGCGCATCGTAATCATCCCTCTTCTGGAATTGCAGCAGAAAGGATGCAAACGTTGAAGCCCTCGAAAAAGACTTCCGCCAAAAAACTGTAGAAAAATAAAAGAACATATACTATTTTCCTTTTCTCCGAGATTCTCCTTGCAAACCACTGAATCTGTTTTGATGTCAATTCCACAGTTTCGGCCCCGGAATTCCGGGGAAACTTGAGCCAAAACGGAATTTCCTGGGACACAAAAATAAGCAACGGTATAAAACTGAAAACAGAAATACACTTCAGGTTTTTTGTCTTGTTTTTGAATTTTAGGTCCAAAAAATGTAGCCTCCCTTAGAGTCCGTCTAAGTTTGCCGTTTAGATGTTATATTCAGACGGAAATAGAGACGCCAGGGAAATATCAAATTCAAAAAAGTTGAGTCTTCTGTTTTTCTAAAGTAAGAGGTCGGAGAACTACTGGAATAAATTTTAAAACAATCCGTTGCAGCTGCTCATTTTACGTTACTATGTAAAATTGCAGTTCGGGAGTTCCATTTCCTGTGTTGTTGCGCGTTTTTATTTTTTCGGGAATAAATGTTTATCTTTTAGATGCAGGTGCTCAAAATCACATAATTGTATTGATATATCTTTTCTATGCTTCAAGTCAAAAATAAAAAACACTCGCAACATTCCAAAGGTTAGTAAGTTGTCATAAAAATGTTAGTACAAAAATTATTATAAAAACTGAAATCGTTAAATTTTCTCTGTGTGCACTGAATGTAATAAATAACTGTTTTCACGCATTTCAATTTTTAAGCAATCAAGAAAATATTTTCTAATGGCCTTCACTCATCTTGGCATAGAAGAAAATTTAAAAAATTGCGCTTAATTTCGGTAGATGGAGTTATCGAAGAAATTAAATCAAAGTATTACTTCTACATGATATGGTAAGAATCATGCGTTCATTGATGTTCGATGAGTACTTCCACAAGAGAAGCAAATAAAAATAACCTGTTAAAAACAATTCAGTCAAAATGATATTGAACTCAGATGAATTCTTTTTCCTATATCAAACAACCGAAACCCTCAACAATATATAAGGTACACCAAACATATACTCAATCATCAACTTAAAAAAGAAGTTAGTATGGTAATATTTTGAAAATATAAGCTTCCTTTGTTTAATATCATTAAAATATTCACCTCATAAACGTTTCAAAGAGTCTTGGCTTGAACAATTCCTTAAAATGAAGTTCAATTAATGCAAAATGGCAAGTGAATTTTCTATGTGCTGATTTATTTATTTTCGAAATTATCAGGTTTTCTCTAATGTGTGCTTTTTTTCTCAAGAAACGAGTATACTAATAAAAATTAAATTTTTACACTTTGCTCTTTACATACGAAAGCGTCTACTGAATAAAACATTTTTTCGGCAATTTCCAAATATTCTGAAATAGTGATATTTTCATATTCATACTTATGCTGTGTTAAAAAATCACGAAGAAATTAAACAAGTTATTCTCAAAAAGTAAAACTTTTACTTCCAAAATGAAGAAAGATTGTTACATAAATTTGTAGAAATTACTATTTTTCGAAAAAATTATATATATATGTGTAGTATGCTAATTTGACATTATCGGCAGAGGAGACTAATTTCATAAAAAAACGAAAAACGATTGTAGAAATTATTCCGTTGTTTGTCGCGAGTGGTTTGATTTTAAAGGTATGAAAATATTTTTATGCAACTTCAATTACGTAATTTCTACTATCAGGTTTCAATTCAAACTTAAAGACATTGTGTTTCGTTGACTCACTTTTGTTCCTTTGACTTATTCCATAAAACTGGCATTTCTTGTTTTGATAAGCGTGCAAATGCCATTTATGAGGATTATTTCCTTTAGAATGATGTTTGGCTTCAAATCAATCATACAACTTTGATGAAGTCAGGCAGTCTGTTACCCTCAACATCTTAAGAGCTTTGAAAACATTTGAAAAAAATGTATCGTTCCATTGAATTCTCAAATGTTTAGTGGTTGTGCGTTCTTATGTTCATCTTTGACCTTCGTCCTCTTCTACCTTGTTGTAGGTTGACTATTTATCGACAGTTACTACTTTCAGCAGCTGTATAAAACAAATTTAATAAATTACAAATGCTCGATGATATATTTAAGCCCATGCAATAACCACTGCAGTTTCAAAAATTACAAGTAATTATTTTTAGAACTAAAATGGCGTAAATCCTTTCAGCTGTACAATTTTGTTTTCAAAATGGTACACCTTAAAATAAAAATGAAAACATCCTTCGTGATTTAGATGTAGTTTATTGTAAACAAATTCGACAGGTCCACTTGACATAGAAAAGTATTATTAACAAATATTTATTTATAAACTATTCCAAGGGTTTCTCAACATATGCAATTGTGCTCCGTGTCAAAATTTCGGAATTTCTAATCTACAGAGTGTCTCAAAAAATGGATACACAGTTTAAGTGATTATAACTTCAGTTTTTATTTACGTATAATTAATAATTAAATTGCAAAAGAATCTACATAAAATGGGATGTAACTTTTCCTCCTACCGCAGATATTAAAAATTATTACCATTCTGGTCAATTAGTCAAATCAACGAAGGGTTCGAAAAAAATATTAAATCATATAGTTTTGAAAATCGGTGCACATGTTCTTGAGGGGCTTCTGATGAACATACTAAAAATCCCCGGTCCTGGGGGGTGAGCTCGCGGCGCCATCTTGGATTTCATCCCCCTTTTTTAGTTTTTCTTGAATATCTAGAAAACTATTCAGTTTTCAAACTACAATCGATTTAAAAAATAAAGAGTGTAAAATTTCCTACAAATACGTGTTTTTAGTTTTTTTTTCTAGCTTTAATAGTTTCCAATATAATAGGTCTTAAAGTTTGACGCCATCTTGGATTTCATCCCACTTTTTTTAGTTTCTCTTGAATATCACGAAACCTCTTCCATTTTCAAATTACATGTAATCAGTAAATTAAAAAGCGTAAAATTCCCTACAAATGCATGCTTTTATTTTTGTTTTGGCTTTAATAGTTTCTAAGATAATGGATTTAAAAACTTGATACCATCTTGGATTTTATCCCCCCCCCCTTTTTTTTAGATTTTCTTAAATCTCTCAGAAACTATTAAAGCTAGAAAAAATAAAAGCATACATTTGTTCGGAATTTTATGATCATTAATTTATTGTGTTACATGTTATTTGAAAATCAAATTTTTTCGAGGTATTCAAGAAAAATTCTAAAAAGGGGGATAAAATCCAAAATGGCGTCAAATTTTGAGACCTGTTATCTCAGAAACTATTAAAGCTAGAAGGAATATAAAAGCAGAAATTTGTAGGAAAAGCTATGATAATTAATTTTTTGTATTACATGTAATTGAAAATTGAACAGTTTTCAAGACATTTAAGAAAAATTAAAAAAGGTTGATGAAATCCAAGATGGCGACAAACTTTGAGACCCATTATCTCAAAAATTATTAAAGTTAGAAGAAAACTAAAAGCATTTATTTGTAAGGAATTTTACGCACTATAATTTGTTAAATCAATTGTAATTTGAAAATGAATAGTTTTCGAGATATTCAGGAAAAACTAAAAAAGGAGATGAAATCAAAGAAGGCGCCGCGATCTCACCCCCCAGAACCGGGGACTTTGGTATGCTCATCTTAAGTCCCTCACGAACACATGTACCAATTTTCAAAACTATATAATTTAATATTTTTTTCACCTCCATTTTGTACCTTCGTTGACTGGACTAAATACACTGCAGATAACGGTGGGCTATTGATTTGAAAACTTCAACAAACATTTCATTTGGCATTGCGGAGCACTCAATTGTGGCTCTAAATTCCTGCGTAACATGTAGATTTGCAGTTGCCCAGTACCTGCAATTATATCGATTAATTGCTCCATTTAATTTGAACCTAGCTTCATCGTTCTCAACAATCTTCCCCGAAAATTGTGCATCCTGTTCACAGTTTTCCAAGTACCATTGACAAAACTGTTTTCATCAGTCCAGATCATCTTCCTTGATAGCATGTACCATTGTTGGAATTCAACTTTTCCATTGACAACGTCTTAAAATGCGATGAACACTTGATTTGCTGAAGCCAATCTCACGACTTGTTTGTCTTACAGATTTTTTTGATGTTTCTCGATAACTTTCCAATACACTTTCTTGGCTGGTGAAGCTCGTTGATGTTCTTGGTCTTCCGGAAAGTTGTCTATGAACATCCTGAACAGTTCCATTCGTTTCAAAGTTATCTTTTATCCGATTAACTGTAAGTTGAGTTGGTGGATCTTCCTGAAATTCCCTGCTATATTGTCTTTACACTTCTGTTACATTTTCATATTTCCAATAGCATTATAAAATAAATTTTCTTTTCTTCTAAAGTTAATCTTGGTTCACTCATTATTTCCAAGTAATTACACACTCAAAAGAAAGAAAAATCAGAAAATTATGACTCATTAAACACACTATATATCAGAATTTAACGTAGAGTATCAAGGTTTCACTATTTGGGATCCAATTGCTTAAATGTTATGCTTTAATATTTTTTTAATTCCCAGCATTAAATTAATTTTTGACTTTAATATGTAGTTACAAAATCACAATTTTTGAAATTGTTCGATTTTAAAACTAATTTTAATTTTTATACACCCTATAAGTTAGCACACAAAAATCGCAAGTCGTTATTATAGAAAATGTTAAAGAAAACTTTAATGACACTTCAGTTCATGACAGCGAATAATAAATTCAAATATTACATTGTTTTGAATTAATTTTGCCAAGAGATATAATAAATTATCAGCTCTTTTCTTACTTCTCTTGTCACAGTGACCGAATATGTATACTTATATTACCTTCATATGGCAATGAGAAATATTTTTGAATATTAAATTCAATTTTTTCTGATTCTCTTCTCACAAAAGTGAAGATGTGAAAATATTTCAAAACCAAAATGAAATAAAGTAGATTGTTTAAAAAATAGATTATCATGAAAGAAAAATGAAACCCAAATTAACTTTTTGATACCTTTGATAAATTTCACTGCAAAATTCATATTATATCACTTGGAAGTACCATTTTGACATACGCTAGTCGTACACGTGCAAAGATGCCTCCAACCATATAGTCAACTACTGAAACAAGAAATATAGCCTTCAGAAAATAAATTTCAAGTTCCGTTTCAATAACGTCTTCTTTAATGTCTCTAACTGACTTCTCATGGCAGAATAAATGACTAATTAGCATTTTTTATACAATTTCTGAGAAACTGGATGGCAAGGTTACTTGTGAGTGGCCACTGAGTTCGCTACTGCGATAGAAAAGGATGGAATTGAAAATGGTAACAAAATTTGGAGCTTGACATCAGATTTCAGCGTGAAAATGCTGTGAATGGCTTGTAAGTAGGACAGTAGGAAGATGAAAGAATGTTGGAGCGTCTGCAAAGTTATTTGATTCCTCATTATTAATTGTGGAAGTGTTTCAATTTTCAAATGACCTTATAGATAATGAACAGAAATTCAAGACAAAAAAACAGAACACCAATCCATACTTTGTTCCTGGAATCAGAATCATTGTTTCCTTAAATAGGAGGATAAGTATGGAAAGAGTTTTTTATTTTTAATTTTGCATTTAAAAATCACAGATCTGGCGTAAACGCCTACATAAAAAGAAGAAGTAAAAAAACTTAATGAAAATAAACACAAATATAAAAATAAACACAAAAAATCTATTCGACAGGATACATTTATTTACATATATTTAAAAAATGCGCTACTAACAACTATATACATTTATATTGAACAGATGGATGGGCATGGCAATGAAATTCAAGATGCCCATAAATAAAATTGTCCAATACTCATATATCTTGTTAGAAGAAAGTTCGCGGACGCGTTTTACTAAAACAAACTGGTCTTGTTTCGCAAATAAGCACTAAAAAGTTTCATTTGGAGGGACAAAAAGTGGATGTAATCTGGCTCTCTGTTCATTGGGCTTATGTAATCTGGTGATGAAGAGGAATATTTTGCTGTTGTCAAGGAGAATTGCTAAGTCGCCGGCAGGAAGAGAGGACCATTACTATGCATGAATTTAAGCATATTGTATATTTGCTACCTGGAGAGAGGATAAGAAGCTACTTTTTTCAACGATTTTTTCAAAAGGTTTATCTTAGGCTTCCTAATATGCCAAGGCATAGTGAGGATGCCTTTTGTGACGTAGTGAAGTGCAGTGCAGTTCTGTTCCTATTCCTCCGCAGTTATAGAATTCATTATTCATGAATCCAGACCTATAAAGATAGGCTGAAAATATCCATGTTAGGAGGAAAAAACTTATCTTCCCTAATCCAGTTGGCTCACTCGAGGTAATATTGCATGAACTCGGTGACCTTGATCCCATAGGTTCTGTCACTCTTACATCGATTTATTTCTCAGGGTAGTTTTAATGAAGGACTTAGGAAGTTGAATTGAGGGTTATGGTTATCCATGCTCCGCTGCATCTCTGTCCAGTTCGTCAGAGATGTTCCAGCCTTCTCGTTTCCTTTATGGCCACCATGCTTTGATCTATATTATCTGGCTGTTGGATATAACTGGGTTTTAAATATTTCTTGTCTGTGTGATTGGTGCTTTAAGGGTTGGATACTGCTAGGATACGAGCTCTATTGTCGACATGAATTACTTTTGTACTATTGGTTGCTATTATTATATATTAACAGCTTCCTTAAAGGCCAATTGTTCCACTTGAAAAACTGTATGGTTTTAATTGATTTTTACTTTTCACTGAAGCTTCCAGGTGTTGTTCATAGATGGTCAGAATGTTCACTGTGGTCTGTTTAGAGGTCATCACTGAAAATGCTTAAATTAGAGCCAGTAAAAAGTCGTTAGTCTGGCTTCACAATGGTGCTGAAGAAGTAGTGGTGGGAGGCCAAGTATTATCTGCATGACTGCAGTGGGTTTGGTGCAATACGGCCCAGACATGGAGAAAAGGAAGCTCCTTTAAATTGATCACAGTTTTATTCTTCATTCTCTCTGTTGCATTCAAACTAACCATGTGCTTGCATCAACTCTATTTCTGTCTATAGCCCTCGTATTGATTTAAAACGGGACGTTAATAAAACTGAAATAAACTGTCTCGGTCTTGTAAAGGGCTCTCCTACGCTTCTACGAAATTCCCGACTTTTTTCCAGCTAGGCAGGATTTGAATGACTTTTATGCCTAGGCTGTTAATGAGGGTATTCAAGTTAAATCTATTATTCGATATATACTTCCAGGTAATTCAAAAAGGGGATTCTATTTATTTTCTTGCCTTTCCAGTATATTGATGGGCCGGTGACGAGTTTGCTAAAAAAGATGTAGCTGGTATTGTCGGGAGAGACTAACCTGTTTACATCTGTGCACATGGTGACTTGCTCTGTTGCTGCTGTAGTTTCTATTTTGAGCTATTCTCTTGTTTTGGCTTTTATGTCGATCATGAAATTATCAATAAAGGGCTGAATATGCGTGTTAGTTGACCAATTTTGTTGAAGTGCATCATTTTAACTAAATTCCTAAATGCAGATGGTTCACGCTCCCAGTACGCAAAATGTCAGCTATGTATGTCAGGTACTAGACAGCAATAAACACCACTGAGAACTATTGGGAAAATGGCACATCCGACAAAAGTGAACTGTCCCTTTCAGGCTGCCTCTCTTAGTGACATATGTCACATAGCCGGTAAACAAGGCATTGTTACTTGATAATATGATTAAATAACGACATGTCATTTCATTTCATATTACTCCTAAAAGCAAAGCGGTATTTTGATGGCCTAATACGATCGTTAGGTTATCGCTCCTTTCCAAGTTCCTGCAAATGTCTTTAATCAATATAACATCTAACCCCACAATAAATTCTTCTGTTTCAATAACTATCAGGCTTGTAATACGCCTTCACCATTAGGCTTTCTCTTTCCGAGATGCTACTTACGACCAATCTAAATCCCTTGACTGGTGAATTTATTTAACCTCCTAATTAGACAACACATCCTAATTGGAACATTCATTATTATTTCAATTCATAAAAGAATGTAAAGAATATTCGAGATACTTAAGCATGCCCAAGTCATTTTTGCTTTTTAAATTAGCTTCTAGTTTGACTTAATTAAAGATTTATATATCAAAAATCCTGTAATTTTTTTCCGATCCACGAATCAGATGCTTCATTGTATGCGAAGGGGTTAAGATGTGACTCATATACGCCACCACATTAAAAGTTTAAAACAAGGAAAATTTTCATTCTATAGCAAAATTAGAACTTCAAAAATTAAATTATAAAAAGTAAGCAATAATAAAACCTTAATATAAAACACAAAAAAGCAAATTAGAACGAAAAATATAATTGGAATGAAAGCAAAATGGAGGAAAAATGGAAAAGAGCCAAAATGGCGATTCTTCTTCAGAGACCACACGCCACTTTAGCTCAAAGCAGGACAAAAATTTTCTGAATAAGGGAATAACCATTAGTCAACTTTTAAGGCCAATCAGAAGAAAGTCTGTAATTGTTTCCTTTTTTCATCACATTTTTCAAGTTCACGTTTTACACTATTCCAATCCGGTGACTTGTTCGATTCCTCGAAGAGTTTGCACTGGGAATTTAAAAGATACAAGACAAAAGAGTTCTAAACAATAAGGGAATATCTGCCGAAAAAGTTAATGGACCAATGATCAAACTACTTGAAAAATCGAAGAGCTTATCAAAAATATGTTATGTATCATTCCAAACAAAAATGTAACAAAAGAATTCAAATAACAGCATTCTACTAAGAAATATGTTTATGCAGAAAACATTTTAAAGCTCAAATGAAGCACTCATCTATCGAAGATTTTAATCTTACAGATTTCAAGACACCAAAATAATTTTTTATACTCCATGATTAAAGAAATAATGGATTGAAACAAATGAAACTGGGCACCGTTGTAGACCATAGAAACGAATTTTACCAAGCAATTCCACTTAATCAGTTTCAGTAAATAATTTGCTATTCCAGTATTCCACCGTCGGCGATTAATTTTTAGGATGAAATCTTGGAAATAACTTTCTGTGAAAACGTATTAGAATTTCGATCTAATCTTATCTCCGACAAAGATTTGTATCTCAAAGCGAACACATAAACTTTTACTCACGCAAAATCAATGATCACATGTGAGTAGTTTTATTTATTTTCCAATATATGAAAGAACCTTTTTTCGATACGATGTGTAGGGACTCAAGAATCACATTTACTGAGGGAAAGAAACAGTCCTATCCCAAGCACGTATTTTTCTGGGAAAAGTGCAGAAATTTCTTTCTTTCTGTGAGAAGGAGATCAAATTATTGGCGATGAAGATAATCTTCAGAATTGGTAGCTAAAACCTCCAAGTCAATTTGTATTATTGACCGAATTTATCTTAGAAATAATTTTCCAGCAATATAATTTTTTTTTTATTTCTTTGAGTTGAAAGATTTCAAAAATAAGGAATGTGCAGTTTCACGTAATAAAAATACGTTGCAGCCTATTAGCTGAATTTTTATTACGTTGGAAAAATGTAAGATGGAAAACAACTAGAAACATATATATCTTATCTTCTTAAAATTATTTTAGAGAGCAATTACTATTATGAAAACACTGCGTGCCTCATCTATGTAAACACACGATTAAAATTTAACTTCTATAGTAGAATTTATCAGCTATGAACTTTGAAATTTAAGAACCGTTCGTGAAACTTCGGATGAACACCGAATGAAATATTTATTTGAAACGGAGGTTCATGATATACTTTACAATGTCGCGAATTCTGGAGCACAATCTACACCAATTCTGAGCCTAAGCCTGCAGCATCTCCGTGCGAAACCTGCCTGCTTCTTGTTTTATTGTTGTAGTATTTGTTTTCTACAATATTATCTAAGTGCTTTCGTTGATGTTTTGCAGTGGCTGCTCGTGTTATGTAATCTTGGGGGTGCTGTAACTTTGAATCTTTCACAACTCATGATGCATATTTGTACCACTTACATTTTGTGTCTTTTTTTCCATTAACTTTGAGAAGTTTTATATTTAATGAATAAACTTAAAACATTTTTTCTCTTCTAATAGATAAATATTTTAACAAATTAATTTTAATCAAAAAATTTAAACTCGAAATTTGTTAAACTGAAATTTTGAAAACACTTGTATCGCGGGAAATTTCTCATGTGTAATTCTTCACCATTTATAACTAAAAATTATCGAAAAATCCTTTGGATTACAAGAAGTTTCATTCAAATTTAATTACTATAAAAAACTTTTTCAATTAAATTTTTTTATCATTAATTTTCCTTCGTTTTCTTATTTTCAAAGTTATAGCTGGCGAAAAAATTTTCCGTTGTTGTAAAATGTTTGAAACTCTATTTCTACCTCAACTGGTGCTGCCGAACTCGACAGTTCCCCTTCAGTTCGTAGTAAGAAAAGGAAGGGAAAGCCTGCGCTCTGTAACTACGCATGCGCGCAGGCGGAATTCTGTGCTGCTCAGTTCTCCTTTACTTTAAGTTACTTTTTTCTTTGCGCATAATCTTCGAATAGTGAAAAATTAACATAGGGAACTTAGTTTTCTGCCTCAGTTTGTCCAGCGGCTTATTTGAAGATTGAAATCGTTTAATGTAAAATTGCTTTAAGTTGTTTATAAATTTAAATATTATATGCGAAATAAAATAAGTTTACACATTGGAAAAAGTTGGGGTTGCTGCAGTAACGCAGTCCCTATGCATGAGCCGTCCCTAAATGTTTTTAGTATTTTTTTCACTATTCAGCAGATTTTATATTAATCACCTAATATTTAAAAAAGTAAACAAAACACATCTAAATGAGACGCATACAACTATTGCCTTGCCGCTTTGGTTTGTGAGAGCTGAAGCAAACTCATAACTCAAAAGCATGTTTGTTCCTCGCTACTAGTTGTCACAACGATGTGAAAATAAATGGTATGCATTTGCCACCTCCCCATAACATTTTGCCAGATGACAGAGATGCACTGTATGTAATAACAGAAAAGCTACAACGAAACAAATAGCAGCGCAAGACAACTAAGGATCATTGCAAAGCAATCGCATGCTCTTTACAAGACGAATATTACAACGAATTAGTTTCAACAGCCGGCGACCAATAAGAAGCACATTAATTTCGCGGCAAAACTAAAAAAGCGGCATTTGTGGGCATTGGACACTTAATAAGTGCTTGACGGTCCAGATTTCTTTTCCATCATACTGATGGTAGGATGCATGTGTGACGTGTTTGAGGGATGAAGTGTGAACACTATCATCTATCCAATCTGAGAGAAATAAGAGATGTCATCTTTTTAACATGATTTATTGTTCCTCGTGAATTGTTTGAGCACCCTAGAGTCCATGCCTAAAATATCAAAGCTAGAGAAAATTCAACACACTTAGTACTCTGTAGCAAGGTGTTCCTAATATTTTGGTCACTTAATGTATAAATAGACATTTAGGAATGATGCATATTTTTATTGCAGGAAACATCTTTCAAACTAAGTCGTTTAAATAAAAAAGAAAACAAAACAGCTAATAAATAAAGATGAAGTAAGTTTTAAAATTCATGAATTTACATATTCTAAGAAAAACGAATATAGAAATTTGAAAATCTAATACATTCTTATGTAAATGGCTAAACTTTCATGAAATGTCTTAAATAATTCAGATTCTAGTGACGCTTGACCAAAAAATACAATACTATACATATCAGAATTGTATAGTTAATTGTATATCATAATCGTACAAAATGTTTTTTACGATATCTGAAGCTGGTATAAGTTACCTGAATCCAAAATACTAAATAAGTTTTGAATAAGAAGTTTGAATATCTTAACAGAATCTAGAATTATGAGTTGCGCAGAACTTTTGATAAACATCTTTCTTATAAGATTTTAATAACAGCACACGACGGACATACAGTCATGGATTAAAAAACTTTCATTTGCTCAATTTATAATGAATATGGAACATTTTAAAATAAATTTCGCACTTCGCATAGAGCTTAGGAATTCTTTCAATTTAAACTATTTGTTATTATTCCAAAAAAATTCTAAATCTATAACATTTCTAACAACTTAAAGTAAAGGAATTTTTTTGTGCATAATTAAGAAAATCCTCATTCGCTACCAAAAACGTTAAATTACATTTTCTACAGAAATCGTACCATACCAGATGCTTGCTGGAACTTTCCCAATACTAGTAAGTGGTATCTATTGGATGATTATTTTGCCCCCACTTTTAATGCAATCGCTTTTTTTGCTTGGGCATTGCTCGGAAACACAATGACTTTGCAGCTTGTTAGATGTCTTCTTCCCGCAAGGAACGAGGAGCCTAGAGGAAAAGATGAGAAAACTATTCACTGACAACTAAAGTAGGCCAACATTTGTTGACCTCAATTCAGAGGAACGCTTTATCTCCTGTCTTTCTTTGATATGTCTGGGAGAGGACAAATGTTCTGGTTGAGTCATCGATTCATATATTTCGAGTTCTACCTTCATTCCCAACTTCTACAAGAGCATAGAAAAATCCTCTTTTCTCCACCTCATGCAAAAAGAACGTGTTTGGTCCGTCTTTTTTGTGTGTGATCTCCCAGTCTTTGAGTTCTGCCTACGATAATGATGTTCTCCACATGCTAAAGGAAAAGACGAGATGCATTGTTAAATCTACGTAGTACCCACGTTAAGAAACTTGTATACAATCCATTTTTTTCTTGAGTGCTTCAAAGTAGCATTTGTATTTAAGATTTTAAACCAATGAATAAATTTACAAAGGATTTTAAGTGACATTTATTAATAATAGAACGTTCACTTTACTTAAATTTTGCTGTACTTCTAAAACATGAAAAGAATATAAAATTTTTAAGGCAAATGTAAATATCCACAACTTGCTAGGAAAATTTGTTCTACTGCGCACGATACAATCGTTTTCATGTTTCTCTCGTAAGAATTGAATGCTTTCTTACTTCAAAATGAATAATATGCATTGAAATCGATATATCCAGGTTCCGTCTTTCATCACTTTTTAAAATGCAAATCTTTAAGAGTGTTTTATACATTTTTGAATATTGTAGTGTTAAGTTCGTCCTTTATACAACTATTTTATCTTTAATCGTTATTTTTTATTCTCAGAAATGCTTCTTTCATTGAATAGGTATGCTAATGATATTTTGGCGTAAGAAAAAGCAAATTTGCTAAAGAAATAAAAAAATTAGCTGTTGCACTTTTACCATTAAAAATACATTTACAAAGTTGTAGTTAAAACACTATTGCAAAGAAAACTATTTAATTTTTGTAATTCTTGTATTATTAGACTTAACAATAAGTATTAATCCTAAAAAAAATGTTCCATAGTTCAATTCGTATCTACCGAGCAACAAGAACAATTAGAAGCCCACAGTTATCTTAAATGCAGCTAATTAACTTTCAAATTCTTTTTCTCAGAAATAAGTCTCATGAACTTGGTTCACTTTCTGAACCCTCGATATACTAAAATACATCTATCTAGCTTGTTTTGTTTTTTTACGGCTGTTGTTGTTATCGCGTTCTTATACACACGAATGGACAAATGGACCGACAGTCAAACAAATTATGGATCTGGTCCAAAATTTGATACAGGTCAATTTTTTTGGTGAAAAATCAAGTGCTAAATTTCATTTGTCTAGCTTGTATTGCAGTATTATCGTGTTTACTCGTAAGCTGACAGACAGATAAAAAAACTTCCCGCAGATAGATTTTGTTTAAAATTTACTAAATATCTAAAGTTTTCATGAAAAGACTACATACCGAATTTCATTACTCCTTCCGGTTCCATTTTTTATCTATTGTGTTCAGAAATAACCAGAAATAATTCAGAAAACTTTCTTTTTTTCTGTCTCAGGGAAGCCTGAAACGTAAAGATTCATCAAAATCTCGAAATTAAATCTTTTGATTATAATACTTTCTCTTTTAATACTTCGCGTATGAGAAAATAAAACCACTTCATGTTATTTCCAATACGTAATAGCAGCTATTAATTATGACAAAGTCATTTTAAATATATTGCAATCATTATCTCGCATTTTCCTAAGTTTTGCAAACTTTGATAGAGGATGTCATATCCTTTGCATGTTTCCTCGCTATAGCTGGATTTGCAGAATCATGATGGGTTTTAAATTAAGTGTAAAGTTAATTTTTTTTTCGAAATAAACTTCATAATAATGTTTTCCAATTTATTTCATTTTGGTATTATTTTTATTAGCATATGTTTCATTAACTTTTATCTTATTATGTTTCTTATAAAAATATTGTCAAGGATATGGTTCTTCAGAAGACTTTCTTCGATTTGAGCTGTTATGTATACATCTACTGTGCCCTAAAATCACATTCTTCTTACATCATTAAATGTAATTTATTTTAACTTTCTATTTGAAAAATTTGGACGGATTTTTTACTGTGGAAAAATTACGTTAAATCTAGCCTAGAAATATGTTGTCGTTGTTTCTTATTCCACTTGTTCTAGTCCTCAGCTAGACCAAGTCCAAGAGTCCGCTCGCCCACAGAAAAGTATAGGCGAACGATTCATGGTAAAGGAGGACAGTGTAGCTTCTGTTGGCACTAGACCTTGGACGTCCGAGGGAAGAAGTCTGACTATGTCCATTGCCTTTATGCTTTAGCTGGGTATAATGGAATGGCCTTCACGCTTTGGGTGACAATGCCAGGAGAAAAAACTCCAGACGTACATCGCCCATTCCACCCAGGGCCACCACCCCCGGCACGATGAGGCAGAATAATAGGTCTTGGGGGAGCCTAGAAATATAAAATTCTAATACCTTAACACGAGAAAAGGATATTTTTACAAAAATGCCATGTATTAAATGAAAAGAACTTGCAAGATTTTTTTAACTTCTAATAAGCGGAACATTATTGTGACAAGTAGCCAAATATAATTTTAATTCAATAATACCTAAAGGGTCTCTTATATGAACATATTAAATTTAAAAAAATTGTAATTTTTTTCCTTTGATACGTATAACAAACGGAAATCTTTATGTATGAATAGTGAACAGTGTACACACTACTTATATGGATGCAAGAGATAATACAATTATGTTCAATAAAACATTCCCGCACTCTGTCAAGAAACCACGTTTCCTTCCTTATATAAATCGAAGCTGCAATTCGTCCGAAGATAAAACATCCTAATTCATTAGTAGATGTACCAGAAGGGTCTTACGATATGGTGTCGGTGGGGGGGAGAGTCTGAAGTGAATTCACATACATATGTACTAATAAAGAACACAGTTTTGTACGTTACAATTTTTGCAGATGAAGAGGTCTAATATATAGACATGAAAAGTTTATTATGAACAGCATTCATGGAAGCAATGCAGATTGATATTTTTCCAAGACGAGATAGATTTTTCTTCCTGGATGAAGAGTTCATTTTTCTGTATATGAGTATAGCGTATTCTTGAGTAAGGTAGCATGGGATATATTTTGATAATCGTGTTTTATATAAGATCGAAGTATCGTTTGAAAAAGACTTCAGTTGTTTAGAAAATGTCAACAGAATTAGAATGAAAAAGTTGCTCTTCAAATAAAATACAGGTAACTCAACATGTTGCACGATATTGTACAATATTGCTCAATATTATATGATACTATTTGAAACTGTGCAATACTATACAGTATTGCGAATATTGTTCAAAAAAAATGCAATACTGTACAATATCTTTGTGCTAGGGCGAAGGGGTCAAAACTTATTTTTATTCTTTTTGAAAAAGCAGATATTCTATATATTGTACGTGCAAATTGGATACTTGAATACTGATGCAAAATGTCGCTGACTAGGGCAATAAATAAATAATATACTAAGCGCATGTAGCTTTCTTTAAGGATAGCGTTATTTGCAGGTACTGTACCTGCGGATAAAACGTTATTTGCAGGTACAGTACCTGTCAATAAAATGTTATTTGCAGGTACAGCGCGCCAACGTCCAGATCTTATCCGATCACCCTAATTAAGTAGCATCGGGCGCGGTCAGTACTTGGGAGGGTGACCCCCTGAGGAACACTGCGTGCTTTTGGCTTCCTTTTTGAGTTTTTGACTCATGGATTTTGTTAGTTATACCAGATCAAGTGGAATTAGTTGTCGTGAATTTTTTCTCTAATCTTAATAATTTTTGAATATAATTCTAGACATTATTTCTCATGGCTGGACTTATATTCAAACCGTTTCTACATTTCTACAATCCATTGTTAAAAACTGAAGAAGAGAGATGCTGTTTATTATCGAATTCTACCTATTTTTGGATAATGTGATTAGAATACCTTCTAATCCGTATCTTTGGATAAAATGTTATTTATTAGGCAGTGTACATTCTGTACAAATTATTTTTCTCCTATAGGAATAATTGAAGAGACCTCGAAGCAAATATTCTTAAAGTTTTAAATTTAAATCATATGCAAACATTTAGCAACAGAAAGGGAGTAAGAATATAGTTATTTAAAATATGCTTGAAAATTAACAAGTTTTAGAAAAAAAGAGCAAAATCAAACAAAATATTGAATATATAGACATCGGTTTTAAAAATAATTAGTGAAAATTCAAATTCTTATGCAGATTGTTTAAGTAGTTGCGAGTACGAAAAAGTGCTCCGAACTTGCTGTCCGGATTCGAACCCTTAACCCTTCGGATAACAGTCAAACACTTCACGACCATGCCACCCGGCCGTGACGTGAAGAGGTACAGGGTCAATTAGTTTTTTGAGTCTCTCTCACTATTAATTTTTAACGACGGCTAACTCTGCATTTTCTTCATTGTCGATTTGCATTTTATAAATGAGATTATAGCAGATTCAAACTATTGACTTTTGGGTTTCCGTCCACTGCAAGGGAAATTTAAAATTTCGTAAGACATCTTTCGGGTCTTTGGAGCTCATTACGATTGGAAATTTGTTTTATATTGATTATTTGCTATGATGTTTAATTTTATGACTGAAAAAAATCAGTAAATATATTTTCTCTACCAAATTCAATCAAATGAATTAGAAATCAGCTATCAAGACAAAATTAAATGTGAAACAAAAACGTCTCATGTCTCCGATAAGAAACTGAAAATTCTCACAAAGTAGCATTAATATTTCGTTTAATAATCTCCTAAACGCAGAAAGAACGTTTGAAGTACAAAAAGAACATTTTAAAATTTCTACAGACGCATATTGATTTTGAAAAAACCTGCAAGTAATCCATAGGTACAGTGTACCTGCAAATAACGTTTTATTCGCAGTTACAATACCTGCAAATAATCACTTCCTTTCTTTAAATAAAAATTTATTAAGATGCAAAATTGGGTCTATTTTTTCAGGTGTCATTTTAATAAGAACCATGATGCAATGGTAGATTTTTATATCTTCAGCCACGATTAATTTTTTATCTTAAACTTTTGCGGCTATTGCCTCAGCCTTCCAGAATTTTAAGCGATAGTTTTTAAATGTATGTTATAAACAAAATGATAATGGAATCAGATAATTTGAAATGGATTTTAGATATAAGGTAAGTGTAGGATCAAAACTGATGTTAGGATTTAAAATTTGAAAAAATAATTGGCGGATCTTTAACCCATTTACTTTTCAACAATGTTTCTTCATTATAGAGTACTGTTGATCCTTTACAGCTTTGAAAGTATTAATAATGTATTTCATTCGATGTAACCATAATCGCAGACAAGTCAAATCATTTAGGCTTTAACTAAGCTCGGAATTAATGAGATTATTCCGAAAGGAAAGTACGGAATTTTACATTATTTCAGTTAAATCCTGATTAATTAGGCAGTAGTGAATTCATATGAAGTTCAACTTTGAATTCTTTCAAATATAATCCACTGAACTGTTTAATAGTTGAGATTCACTAACCGAGGCGTGTCATACGGAATACTTGACTCTAAGTTGCTAGAAAGAGTACCTGCAATAACCAAGCAAAACTTGAACTTTCTACCCTATTATCCTGAAGTAGACTCTACGTGTAGATTATCGAAACCCTGTCTCTGTTGAATCGTGCAGTAACCCCTTTACAAACTTTAAAAAGTAAGCCAAAATACTCATGTTGTTAACTTTCAACACTTTTCGGCAAAGAGAACCATAGGATAACCATACGCTATATAATAATTAACCTATCAGAACGAAAACTTAAATTGGTAACTTACATTCATTTACGAACGTTAATCATCCTGTATAGAAATTTGAATGACAAAGGAACCTTCCTTGATTTTCAAATATATATTGAATTTGTTCAAGAGGGATACAAATTTATAAATTAGCAGGAATTTCAACTACATACTCTTCTACATATGCTTTATGTGCTTATCTTTGCCCAAACTAAACATTTTCACTCGGAAAGTAAATTTTCATCGCACATAATAACACATTTTAAAATGCATGGTTGTTGAAGTCATCGATATAAAGAATTTTTCGTTCTGAATTGCTGTCAATCTCATCTGATGTATCAGTTGATGATAAGAGATGAAACTGACCACTAAGGAGCATTCAAATTTTTAAAGCAGCCTTTAGGAAACAAATTCCCAATGGACTTTAAATATATTTTTCTTTAATCTTCCAAACTAAACCTTATTTACGAAAGGACCATTGCTTGTATTTTAGTTTGTTTATTGAAGACGTCCCACTACACGGATCTGATCAACAACTAATACACCTTAAAACTCTCCCTTATTTACGGATATTCTAAATAAATTCGGCTAAAACTTTAATTCAGAGCTCCATCCGAAAATATTTACTTAATTTGTCACAAATTTGAAAATTGTTTCATTCTAAATAATATTCACTGTAGCCTGATGGCAAATCTTCGCCTTAACAAACTTAGGATGGTTCGATCGAGAGTTGATTCCAATGCAGTTCTTCCTTGTTTGAGAGGCAGTGAATATTAAATTTGGCAGGAGATCAAACCATCTCAAGCTGATGGAGTGAGCATTTCTGCCACTTAAGGGGACACTTTTGTCATCTAATCATGTGTCAGAATTACAAGCTCCGTCTCAAATAGACCTCATACCGCTTTATAACTATATGTTAATCTGCCATAATCGCATCATTTCAGAACAAAAAAATCATATCGTTTCGTTCGTCAAAAATATATTATTCAAAAGAAAACGGTTGGTAATAGATAGTAATTTCTCAAATGAACAGTAAGCGAAGTTTCATAGGAGAAAAGACGAAGAATGCCAATGTAGGTTAGTATTAGCAAGCTAAACTTGGTTTCGGAGCTCAAAAACCTCTATATTTTTACTTGAATTGCTAATAAATCTTTCTTTAATTTTGAGTAAAAAGTTAAATAACAATAATGATTGTATATCAATATCCTTACTGTTGTCTCTTCTTTATTTTAGGACAAGAAGTTCCGCTTCATCATGTGTCCGTCCAAGGCCTTTTGCCTTCGACGTCTCACTTTGTGACTTACGAGGGTTCATTGACAGTGCCCGCATGTCATGAGTCAGTGACATGGTTAGTAGTTAACAGGCCCATTTACATCACCAAACAACAGGTGAGTGGAGTGTTAGTTTGCTTTCATTCATAGCAAATAATATCCTCTTTTGATGTGAAATCATACGATCATTTATTTATCACATATGTTTTCGGATAAAGTGTCACTCGTCACCTGATATCGTCTCGAAATCACATCTTGGAGTCTCAAGTTTATACTTGTACCACCAGTGTTACCTGGTGTCTCAGTTGAGTGCAAAAATTCCTTTCTTATCATTGCTTCTTCTAAAAATTTTCAAGGACAAATAATTTACGCGCTTTTCCCTTATAAACTGGTTGGTTAACATAACATTTACTAGAAACAAAATTTTAATTATCGAATGACTAAGAAATGTATGCGAATATTGCTAAACATTTTTGGAAGAGAAATTGTGAATATGTTTACCTACTTAAACGTATTTCGTTGTTATTGAGATATGTCTTTTATTTCATGTCTTCCTAACTGCAACATATATTTTAAGTTTCATCCGGGCGTAGACCGTTTGAAAGAGCAGAAGAGCTTGTTAAACTTCTGTATGAAGAATTCACAGTTACAATTTTCTTAATTTTCGGATAACCTTTCAGCTTTAGATCGACCTGACAGAAGATTGCCTAAACAGTCCTTGTCTTTCAGAGATAGTCCTGCAACTGGAAATCGCAAAGATTCTGGTCAGATGATCGGAATATGTAAGCATTTGGAAATAAGTATCCAAAGGTGAGCTCAGTTTATGCTGAGAGAACCACCTATGATTCATTAAAAGTTTTATTGGCGTTGAAGGGGATAGCTCTTCAAGTTTCGTCGCAGGTTTATGAAGTTCATTATGAACATGGTTAGGGCTCTGTTAATGTCCAAACAGTAATCACTCCCGTGTCTCTCAGTAGCAATAAATTGACACAGGCATTTTTATGAAGTCTCAAGTACAAAATTCGAAAGGCGTTTTACTTGAAGATCGAGTAGGCTATGCTTCCTCTTCAGATGCAACAACTAACAACATCTCGAATGCTATAAAATTACGAGAGAATTGTTACCGTTTGGACATCTGAAGAGCCACTAATTGTTCTCATCTTAATCTTCATTAATCTTCAAAAAATTGTAGTCTTTATTGTCCTCTTTAATTCGGCTAAACTGTTGAACTAATCGAGCGTGGTTCTTTCAGTATAAGCTATTATTTTTGAATTTCTTTCCCCTGATCACCCTGTATTTGGCTAATGGAAAGGTGAATTTCATTCAATATTCCACATAATTATTTTCAAAACTATCAGTGATGTGAAATGTTCTTAAGTTTTGTATAAAAATATTCGTTTAAAAATTTTGACACTGTTAGCTCATGGTGTCACCAATTCGAACACTGTTTACTTTTCTGCCTATAATACCGCAAGTAAGACCACTGTTGTAAATATTATTATTTTATTTCATCAATACCAAAAATAGTCTAATTATCTTAAAAAATCAGAAATTAGACCCTTATTACTCAAGACATTGTGTTTCAAATTATTTGTTTTACATTCTCAGTTTAAATATTGATTGGTTTAAAATGAGTTTTAAGAAATGATCCAATAAACTGTAAGTTTTCTTACGGTTGGGATGTTTCTTTAAAACCTACCAATATTTGAGTAAAGATATTTCACTTGGGAATTAATTCAAGACTTTTCTAAATCCTCTTTCAAGCTCTGTCGATGTATCCCAAAGAAATCCTACGAGAACAGAAACGCATAGCCATTCCTTTCTCTGATCGTAACTGAAACATTGTTTAGAATTTTAGTAAACCAAACAAATCGGGTTTCATGTAAATGACAAATACTTTAATTGAATGTATTTTAAATAAGATGTAAAATAGGATAGTGGTTTTGATTAAAATTAACTTTTAGCTCAAACAGCTACTAAATTTATAAAAGTAAGCAGTCGCTTTGGCTAGAAAGCTTTGAGCTGGAAGAGTTAAAATAGCCTTCTCTTCCTTTGCTGTCAAAATATTTAACTCAGCTTTAAAGGCCGGACTCGAAACGAGTATTAAAACGAACATGAAAACAAACGATGGGGAGAACGGCGCACCAAGTCCCACTTTCAAAATTATGAGGCAACAATGGGCAGCATTAGTGCAGTCATGCTAATCTTGCAAATGGACTCGTTTAAAGAGAGCACATGCAATTGTGACAGAAGCAACTACGAAATAGTCATTTCATTTCTCACTCGGTAATTCCTTAACTTAAAAAAATTTTACTCTCGTGACATTTTGTCATATCATAATTGTAAAATTTTGGGTATGAATCAATGTCATGAAATTGCCATATTTAGTGAGATCTGACCACTAAAAGACCTCGATATCTTAAGCATGCTTATTGTATGCTTTCTTCATGAAAAATGCATCCTAAAGCGTCTTTTGATCCAACATTACCCATTTTTTCTCATTTTTAAACATCATTTATTAATTCAAAATTAAAGGGTGAAAGGAATACCTTACCAAGGTTTTGGTTTAGTTTGGTTACATTAACATCCCGTTTTGAAGCAACAAGAGGGCTATTTTGGAACAATTCTCGTAATGAACCGTGGTCGGATGACGAGGACGACACCTGAGTTGGCACCTCTCGCACCAAATTTCCGCACCAGTGAGAAGACGATGCTAGATTTAACTTGCGCCAGGCCCACATACACCTTCAGTAGAATCGGGTTTCGAGCCTGGAATCCTTCGAAGAAAGGACCTTACCACTAGGCTACCGCGGTTCTATACCTTACCAAGGAATACCTTAATGGGTGTAAGGAACGTTGATTTACATGTAATATAATAAAGCACATACATACATTTTATTTATGCAACTAATGACCCTACGAATGTCAAAACCATAAATATAAACCATGTACTTATACAAAAATGAACTTAATAAACTAGGAAATATCTTTAAGCTATTTTTACAATGACTATTTTTTCACAAACAAAATCCTACCTTTACTCACTTAAAGACAGCAAGACACACAATATATAATACACAATACATATAAAAATTACAAATTTCGGGTCCCGAAATTAGAGCACTTAAAAGAAAAGCAGGCTTACTAATGTATCATAACCTAATGCTTATCTCTGAACTATATTAGTTTTGAATTATAGACAAATAATTCAGCAATGCATATCACTGATCAGTGTAGGGTTAAAATAAGACATTTGTAACTTCACAAAAATATTAATTAACATCAATTTGGTAGAGACTTAAGATTTCTTTTTGTTAGAAACGTTCTAGGTTGTCTTTTGCGTGTTAGCAATTTCGTTTAAGTGGTGTCTAAGATCTTGTTTATGCTGTCTATGATTTCTCTAAATAAATTAGTGCTCTTGGGAATGCATCAGTAAATACCCAACATTCAATAATTTTTACACATTCTGTACTGTAACTCTAAAGTTTCAAAGTTTGAAGGTTTGAAGCTTTGCCGAAAGCTAAATTACTTTTAACTTTTACTTAAGCATTATTTCTAATTGAACGCATTACTTTTTACCAGATGCAAAACTTTCATGATTGCAACCGAGAAGAAGGACTTAATTCCAATACTTCTTATAAATAATTTTTTTCATTTACATTTTTACAAATAAATGCCGCGGACAAAATATTACTAAATCAGATTTTATAGAAATAATATCTGATTGTATTACCATGGACCTTGATAAAAGTTTAGATCTTATGGTACGTAAGTACAAGTAACATTAGCAGTGGTTTCGTCTGCTTGTCCACCAATTGGTGTACTATTTGGCAATGACTAGACTAGCGCTAGTGATTGCAGACGTGCACACTTCGCTTGACAGACCATCCCAGATTTTCTAAATGACGTTGATGCCAGGCGAATTTGCTGGCAGAGTTGTTTGCGTGTCATTAACTTCATGTTTTTGGATCAGTAGTGTGAACACATCTGACGCTATAAACAGTAGAACTGTTGCTTTGGTAGACAGGCTTGATGATTAGACCCTCTCCAGACAGAAAATCCACAATACTGTCACAAGTGAACGATACTGTAATCCAGGATAGACATAGCCCACAGTCATTACCTAAGTGTTGATTTGCAGCAGTAGTCCAACGCCATCTGCCGAAATATGCCTCTACGAACGAAAACTACATTAATTTCTAGATACAATTTGGATGATACGCCTCTCCCGGCTACCTAGTAACACCAGAACTTGCGTCATTAAAGTACACGCATAAGGCGATTAGTCTGATCATACTATATGCCATCAGTTACCCATAGTTCAGTGTCTCTATGTTGTAAGCCACTGTAGCCAGTTACGTTTTTGAACTGCTTTATCCGAGGACGTTGCAAAGGGAAAGGTTTGAATAATTCCATTCGATGTAGCTCCTGGCACAAGGTCTGTTCAAAAATAGACGGATCTAGTCGAGCCTTAACCTGTAGCATCAATTGCTTCCTTCTTTGGACGAAATTAGAATTAACCCAAAGCCTCGCATACGATAGTATCCCTGAGGAATCTTCAGCGTGATTCCTCAGGAAAACTATTGTCTTTCTCCCGGCAGTCTTTTGAATTGCTGATCCCGGACAAATGCTGTCACTTAAGTACTCTACTTATGTTGGATGTTGTCAATACAAAGACTACAAAAATGTCTGCAATTTTGTTGTCCCGGTACTTGCCTTTAATTTGTAACTTCTAGGCCTACGTCGAGCTCAAGTTAACATTACGGCATGTGTAGAGGAGAGATTTACTAATCCAGTCGCTGAGGTATTCGGTACATAGAACGATTGACACTCAAGTGCTTCATATTAACTAGTACGATACTACACTACTCAGCTTCTCAACCTATCATGCCTGTATTCAACATATATCAGAAGTATACCTTTGTGAGAAACTACATAGCTGGTGACTCAGTAAAAGCAAGATTACTCGATAACAAAATAACAAATTTAATAAAACAACAACTAAATTAAAATCCTAAATCAAATCATAAAATCATTATACTGCTAGCTATCAAATGATACAAAGAGAAGAAGAGAATGAACAGTATCAATCAGTCCTTAAATACTGCAACAGGCCCGTCGCTATTGGTCGAAGGGTGACATCACAAAGAGGGCGGGTCCGATCTGCATGTAATTACAATTCAGGATATTACCAGATGCCGCGATGATGCCACAAATTTCTCACTTTCGCCCTACTTCTAAATTTACAAAAATATAATGAACACTAATCTCAAGATTTCACAACACGTCCGCTATTCCTCTCTGATTTTAACCTCCTCTTCATTAGCATAGAGAGCTGCGTTGTAGGTAAATGATATTATAGTGTATGCTGGGTGTAGATGATGATTTCGTATTATTTTGACAGTGATAATTAGTACAAGTTTTCCATCATTTCAGTTGTATTTGAACTTTCGCCACCAACCGTTTTTTTTTTTACTTTTAAATGATTCTTAGAAGGACATCACTACAAAACCATGGAGTGGAGGTTAAGATATACAATGCCTAGGATTCTGGCCCATCTGAGTCGAAGAGAAAGGAACTTGGTATAGAACTTGATTACTGGCATATTCCTGGTTATTGAAGGATATACCACCCAGTGACACAATCCTTGGAAAAATACAGCCAGAGCTTTTGATATCCGGTAGCTGTTTCCAATAATTCACCTGAATTATGTTTTTCCTGACTTATCATTATGACATCTAGGAGGGAAAGTTCTCTATGACTTTATTTTTAAGCGAAGCTTCTAAGTTCAGAGATATCCCTGTTCATTTGTAAGAAAGAATATGGTTAATTATGGCAAAAAAGTATTATTTCCAGAAAAGTTTTATGACCTTAAATGGAAAAAAAAATAATCTTAAGGCAAATAATTATATTCATGAAACTTTACGTTTGGTATTAATTCTATGCAAACAAGGGAGAAAACAAAGAATACACTATCAGATTTTATTGGTTCTTTATTTCAAAGAAATTGTTTCTCTTCAAGTTTTAACTACCTTTCTCGGTCTCTTTAAATGGGACTTTCACTAAGAATAATTGATTTGCAGTTAAATAAATAGCTCTTGATATTCTAAGGTGATCTCTATTTCTTGTTTTTCAATTTACTTTACATCTTAGCTTTAGACAACCTAGCTCTAAATTTCAACTGGGATCTTAGAAATAATTTCGGTAATCGATCTAGATTTAGAATAGATCTAGAAACTTTACCATTTGATCTGAAAAGATTTTATCTAACTAAAAGCAGTTTTACGGACGCCACTCCACAGTCCAGTTACATTGGACGGCTATCGCCGTTTCTAGAATAAAAGAGTGAGATTAATGTTAATCGCAGTATATATAAACTTTTATTATTTAACAACAGTTTTCCTGGCTTGATGATGACTTTATGGTTGTTAAAAGCATTCTTGTTTAAAACCCAAGTCAATTATCTTTCTTATTTTACAATAATGTAATATAAATGTAAAGTTAATTGCCTGAAGCATTATATTTGTACACAGTTATTTGGATGCACCATGTGATTTAGAAAACATGAGTATGCTTATAACTATTTAAAAAATATAGCGTGGTCATCAAATACTATTGCTAGCATTAATCACGCAGATTTTAGAAAATCATTAACAATTTCTAAAGGAAATTCATTCACTACGCAAATCCCATTTTGTGTGTAACAGTTACAATAATATGCAACTTAAAATATGTAGCTAAAATTAAAAATAACGAAGAATAAAATCTGCTTGCGACTTCGAGTGCGGCGATCTGAGCGATCAGAATTGTTGTTTCAGACCTTTGACGATGGGTGATTAAAGCCGAAATTTCACTAATCCCCACTCCTCGAAGGCGGATGATTTAAAGAAGGAATTCAAAATATACCCAAGCTATCTGAGAGATCGCCCACGCCTAATGGAGGGTTAAAAATTATAAATTTTGTGAAATTTTTATATTTGAACTAATATACAACTGAACATCTTTCTTTGACTATGATGAAGGCGTTACGCTAATTAAATCTATACTACAAAATACATGGTTTTGAGTAAACATGAATACGCTATTTAAAAATGATATACTTTACATAATTATTATTACATTTAATTTTTGTATAATATCACACATTTTATATCTCTTTTCTAAATAAATACGGGTTTATTCGTGTTTTACAATGAATCACAGTGATAGTTGAATCTGATTCGTTAAAAGTTCTTTAAGCTGCCCATCTTAAGCGGACAAACAGTTAATATCGAATTTTTTTCTGATTAAGTAGCAAACCTAAATAACGAAATGCATATGCAGAATATTTCATCAAGGTTTGTTCGAGCTAATGATGATTTTTCTATTAATTAAAAGAAAATTACTTCTAAACGATTTGTGTTCCGAGAAAACTTTCTTTACCCACCATTGATCTGAAACAATTCTGCATCATACGTAATCAAAATATGAAAATGAAAAATGCTATTAATATACATTTGGTAGTAAATAAGATTAGAGAAACTTAAGAACTAAAAAAAGTCATTAGATTCCAAAAACATTCGCTAATTGTCTTCAGTTCAAATGTAGTGATTTCAGCAATCATAGAAAGTGATTAATTTGTAAAAATGTTCTCGTGCATTACATTTATGTATGCATGTGTGAGTCGAAGAGAGTGCAATGACATTATTATAAGGAAAATCTCCCTCATTTTCGAACAAAATGAATGAAATGCTGAGTGAAATCTTTGAAAACATTTGCAATGAACGGAGATTAAAAGCCTTATGGTAGGGGAAACTAAGGATACTTGACCCTACGTGATTTTCTCAGCTTGTGAGATAGTTGGTAATTTGTTTGTGCCATTTTTATTTGACCTTTGGTCATATGGTCTATTGGAGGAGGTTTTCATTCCAAGCTGAAAAGCCATCGTAATGGTGTGTAGGTAAATATATTTTGTGGGTACAAAAGTAAATTTTCATTTCTTCATTCCTCAGTGGAGAGGAAGTTTACTATTGAATATATGACGAATTAAAATATTTCTGAGTTTTAAGCATACTTCTAGCTTTAATTTGATATACTATGTTATACATAATCTTAATTCTAAGTGGTATATTTTTCAGATTATTTAGAAAAAGTCAAGTTAGGGATACTTGTCCCTAAAAAGTTAGGAATACTTGACCCTATCAAAAACTATTGTCGTAAACGACCGAAGCACATTTTGTGGTTGTGATCAGTTTTTTGGTCCATGGAGTTTGTTGGCAAAATGAACACTCAAATATAGAGAATAATAACTTAAAAATTATTTGCTAGTAATTATTTACTGAATCAAATTTCTTTTTAATATTATAATTTCAAATAATGCAAATAATTATTTTAGTAAGAATTTTAATCAATATATTTTTTCCTTACCTGAGCGAAAGTTTTATTTATTTATTTATTATTTGAATAAAAATCTTTTGCTCGAACTATTTGTCATCATTTGGTTTTATTTAACGTTTCTCCATTTCTATTGAGTTTGTCTTTCTTTCTTGATTTGAATTTTCTCTTAAAATATATTTTTATCCTTTTGCTTTTAATTTTCTTTAAATATTAGAAGAACCGAGTAAGTCTATCAAGCTTCTCTATTTTTAGCTTTGTACAACATTTTTCAGATCATTTTTTTTTTCATTTTGATGCTATTCTTTTCTTTCTAATTTTCCAAAACCGCATTTCTTTTACACGCTAACGACACTGCTAGGTTCCCAGTTAAGTTGCTGTAATTTTTATCATTTAATTAAATCAATATTTTTATTCTGTATTAAATTTTGTACTAATTTAATTTAATAACTAGATTTTATTAATAACAATTGCGTTTATAGATTTCATATTATTTTTGTAATAGTTTCGTTAATACGTCTCGTTAATAAACACCTATTGTAATTCAGTAGTATTAACCTAATATCTGAATTTCGCGTACATACAAATTATCAAACGAATTTAAGTACGTTTTGCATGTAGGGTCAAGTATCCCTAGCTTATGGTCAAGTATTCCTAAGGTTAGGGATACTTGACCCTAGGTGATTTCATAAAATATATTTATTTTATGATTAAATGAGATCTCAGTTTAGCATAAGTACATTTATCCTTCTTAAAAACAAATATTTTTAGGATAATAAAAATTCAAATATTCGAGAAATATAAAAAAAAGTAAAAGTGGGATCAAGTATCCCTAGTTTTCCCTACTTATTACAAAATACAATCTCCTGTTACCATCTTTCTAATTCGGTACAAAAGTCAATTGGTTTTCTGGGGAAAAAATAGTGGAGCTCGAGGCAAGAAAAAAAAACCACAGAACATTTTCGAAAATAAATATTACATAAAAAAGATTTTTTGGAAAACCGCATTTTTAGATGCTTCTGTAAAGTGTAACAGAGATATTGAAGGCCAAAATTATTCCTTTGAGCAGTTAAGACATGATGGATAACAACTGCTCTCTTCATATAAAGGACTTGGTTCGCTTCTTGTTTCTTTTTTAATTAATAATTACACATTCCGGCCAACTAATATTTGAAGCATTTTATAGTAAATTTCTATGCATTGAGTGCTCTTACTTTGATGCAGGTTAGAGAATCCTTCTAGTTGGCTATTGGCTAAAGGGAAGAAACGTCCAGTGAGCAGGTATGAGAGACAAAGGCAGATGAAAGGTGTATGAGAGACAAAGGCAGATGAAAGGCGTATGAGAGACAAAGGCAG
>BGPR01005633.1:29354-62298 GCA_013235015.1 Araneus ventricosus
GTATGAGAGACAAAGGCAGATGAAAGGCGTATGAGAGACAAAGGCAGATGAAAGGCGTATGAGAGACAAAGGCAGATGAAAGGCACATGAGGTGTGAATCAGAAACCTCGAGCTGAAAGTTGACCCAAGAGGAAGTATTTCTTTATGTAGTAGTAGCTTCTGTTACTCCCGACACTCCCCAAATTCAGTTTCAGCTAACCGGGTGTTAAATCCTTAGAAGATGAAAAGTCCTACTTCTGATGAGTTTATCACGACTCACTATTTTAAGTCATTTCAAGGTGACTAACTATTGACTTTCATGGGGTGAGGGAAAGAAACTGATCACAAAACTGTCATTTTAATGATAAAAGTAAATAGGAGCTTTCATTATCAATCAACATCAAATATTTTACCAGTAGTAGGCATTAGTAGTAATGGATTAGTTCAGCAGTTAAGACTAATCTTTTTTTCAAGTAGCCACATGCATTAGCAATTAGATTTTTCGGACAAGTTCATGTCAAAAATGGGAAAACAATCTTTCCCAATATTCACTCATTTCTTCTTCAAAATCTCTCTGAAAGCCTTTTAAGTATATTTTTAAAACACTCTATGGCGTTGTTCCCTACTATTTTCATCTGAATCGAGCCATCAAAGTACATCTCTGAAATCTATTTAAAATGTGAAATATCCTAATATTTCTGAATTTTATTAACATGGGAAAGTTTCTGCTTATTGAAAGTATAAACGCATTTGAAAAGCGACGCTGTTCGATGTCTATATCAGTTTCCTTTTTATATTACGATTGTAATTTAATGTTTTCTATTCTTACATTATACTTAACCAAATGATTAATGATATGCTGTGATTTGTATAATGCATAATTTACACTCAAATCATAGAGCTGATAACTAATTATACGAACTATGCATCCATTTGTACCGTAGCCCTCGGTAATCGATTACCGTGGGTCACGTTTGTAATCTATGTTTAATCTAATGCATATTACAAAACACCTTTTAAAAAAGATTACAATGCGCATATTATTTGAAATCTTTTATTTATTAGGTGTTTAAACATATCTAGAATTTTTCCTTATTGTTAAGAAACCGATTGATAGAAACGATAAAAAAAATTAGTTTAATGCATGTTATTTTTATGTAATTCATTTTATATTTTAGTTATTAATAATACAAAGAAAATTAATAAATAATCTACAATATTTACTTCTCAATAGCAGGGCTTCATTTAGCTAATAAAGCTTCCTTTAAATTTTATAATTTATATCCAAGCATAAAAATTCAAATTTTCTAGAGTGAAATTACTATGAGAGTTTTCTGCCATTTGCACTAAACGTTTTTTTTAAATATTATAAATATTTTATAAGTAAGGAATTAACAGAGTTTCATACTTTGAAACCGACGATTTTGCCAGTACGGAGTCAAAAAGATACTCTAATTAGAGATAATTACCGTTGTTTTAATATAATGGCATTAAAATAAATTTATTAAAATTTCAAACGCAGTAATTTTAAATGAATAGAGATTGTTAAGAATTCGCTTTTTAAAACTAGAAAAGAAAGTAATTTTTTAAAATAATTATTATTTGTAATAATAATTAAACTTGTAATAAAACTAGAGTTAACTAAACTTTTGATGAAATAATTATCAAAGAATGGTACACAATAACTAATGTAATGCACATGATTCACAGAAAATCTGGATAAAGCCCTAATTGTTACAAAAGAGATCCCATTGTCTTGAACTGACCTCATTCTTACACATGGCCAGAAGGTCTCTTAATTTATCTACTGTTATTATTCTACTAAATATACTGTCAGCTTTAGTCATCACTGAATATTAAAACTCTGGAAGTTCATGGATCAGCTGCTTACGGATTACGCCAGTTAATCCTCTGCTGTCGCATTTAGTTTATACGCTGAGGCGTTTCCGAGCTAAATTAATTTTTCCTGAAGGAAGTTAACTGGCTGAAAGTAGACGACAAGAACTGGGAAGGACTTTTGAATTGGTTTACGGAATTTAATAGTGCAAGTGTGGTACAGGCTTGACTCTACTGCGGTTGAAAGATAAAACGTTAAGATTCCATAAATGCTTTTTAAAAAATCACGGATATAATTGATGACAGAAATCAAAACTGAAATCTATGACAAAATTACAGCAGAAATGTAATTTAAAACATATCAGTAAAAGAGTGAAATAAATCCCGATCAGTTCCGTGTAAAAACATGAAAAAATAAGAATATGCGAATCAGTAATGAGAAACATTAAAAGAATGAAATGTTTTGTCTTTGTATCGAGTATCACATTCAGTAAGAACTGTTAAGAAGCCCAAATCCCGATATTTCTTCTCCTGGTATTTTCTGCATACCAAAATCACAGAATTTCTAGAAATACCTATTTGCATGTGATGGGAGTTGATGAGGTTGGATGTATCAGATTTCAAAAATAAATAATTCTTCGGCGTGTATTTAGTGATGTGGTATCAAATTGTACCTTTGATTTCCTCTTTCTTTCGCCTATTATTTTGATAACGACATGTGTACTAGACAAAGATTGCTATTAGTCGTGATACCTTATTTACTGTAAAATAAACCCTTTAGAAAGAGAAAAATCCGTAAGTTCTTCCCTGCTAGGACATCTGTCTTCACCTCCAAAAGATGTCACTAGCTTGGAACAAGTATTCTACAGCAAAGAGTTTAATCAATCGATTCATAGCGAAAAGAGTTCATTAATATACTCTTTAATGTTGTTGTTGATGATCCCCGAAGATCAGCATAGCTATATCAGGTCCATGAGCCTGTGTAGCCTGAAGAAATCCAAAATCAATAGAGGATTAGAAACAAGATCCTGTTGGGAAAGCCCCAGGCATGCAAGAATATGATCAGGTGTGGCCTGTTCTGCAGTACATTTTGGGCAGAAGGAAGCTAGTAAGAGTTGGTACTCTTTAGTAGAAGAGTATACTGCATCCTTCAAACAGTCTGATTTCATTCAAATATGCTCTGCAGAAACCTTTCTTTCATCTGAATTTTTCTCTCTCATTAAATTTATGTAAAAACCTTTATCTGAAAGAACTGATAGTTGCTTTTTATGTATCCGCATCTACCATGTTGCAAGTGGTATAGTCCATGAGAAGTATCATCTTCTTAAGGCAGATGAAGTCTCTTTTTCATCATCTGTAGTACGATTAGAAACTTTCTTGTAAATAAGGTTGTCCTAAAAACTGCCAAACGGTGTTAAAAAGTTCCTTACAAGCTTTCTTAATAGCATGGTGTACTGCCGTACCTTATAAAATTTATACTTTGGTTTTTGTTAGTCGTTAATAAGCATTTTTAATGATTCAGAAAACCTATTCTGTTCTTCAAACACTCATGAGGAAAATATAACTTTTCAAACTCTTAATCGTCGATCCAGCGTATTAAATGTGTATAAAAATATTTTTAGACCTTTAAGCTAATATTAAGTCACTCATATACGTCAAAATTTGATACAAAAATTACGTGAAATCCATAAAACCGTGGAGTGTCGTATGGAATCTTAGCTGAATCTATACCACGACACATTCACAAATCAGACGATGTCATTCAATTAAATAGCGCAAAAAACTGTTTAGGGATGAATCTTTAAAACTTTTAATATTTATTCAAGGGAAAATAAAATTGTGAGACCGAAATTCTGTCCGTGAGTGTCGCCACCGAAACACCATACAGACACGCACTGATATGCCTGCAAACGCATTCTAACTGTCTTTCTTTAAAAAAGAAAAAAGGCAGGCATAATCTAATTAATCAACTTATTAATTTTTCAAATATACATTTTCATGTATTTATTTATTAAAATAGTACAAATTGAACTTAAAAGAGTAAAAAAATATCTGTTTTAAGTTCCTATAAGTATCTCTTGATAAAGCAAAACAGACTTGTTTATTATTTCAATATTAGATATTATCTTTAAGTCCTTTTATATTAACACTTCAAACTCTTAAAGATGATAACTAGTTAGATTATCTGAAGATTTATTGAGCAGCCAGTGGCGTAGTGATGGGGAGAGGCGAGTTTATCTGCATCGGGGAGCTGTTTGGGGAAGACGCCGCGAAGACAAAATACAAGTGCATTTATTGCGTTATTTAAACCCATATACGCCGAGTTTGGTGAAAAATTAATACTATGCCCCGGGAGCTCTTCATCGCAGCTATGCCACTTTCGGAAACTATAAGGTCTTTAAAATACTGCAAATGTACAGAAAGAATAAAATCTATAAAATGTTAGCTATTTTTAAGTTTGTAAAAAATTGAGGATTAAATGTGGAAACCAGAACTATCTCATCAGACCACACCAGAACCAAATGATCTCATCTGAAGATAAATGATAAGAAAAGCTGAATATTATGAGATATTAATTTTATATTGATTCATTTCTTGTAATCACAGAGTTATTAAGGCTATTTTCTGTAAAAACTATCTTCTCAATTACTGATCATTCTTGACCTATCTCTTATCTAAAGAAGTCAATAATATCCAAGATACAAATCCGTACAAAATTTTGATAATTCAAATTTCGAAAAATGATTTCTATGTGTTTTCTGCAAATGTAAAAACGGATTTTAATCAAAATGTAAAACAATTTTTTCTTTACATCCAAAGATTGAATACAATCTATATATATATAAGGGCCATCTAACTATAATTTAAAGATAATTATAGTTAGGTGGCCTCGGCGATTTCCGAGTCGCAAAAGACAATTTGAATATCCTAAGCTAATGCGCACTTTATTTCTATCAAAGTTACCGAAAAGTAACAAATTCCTTCTTTTCAAAAGCATTTTCCGCAAAAGAAGCGATAGCGAAATTTGCCATTAAAAAACATAAACATCATCATATCTTTAGAGAAAAAAAGTTAAATGCGTACTTAAAGTGAAATAATTAATTAATGAGACACGAAGATCCTTTCAGGCCCGAACCGTGCTGGCTCTACAGGAAATACCTTTTCAACTCCTCTGGAAAAGAGACGTTTTGAAAATCCGTCATCTCAACATTAGCCTGATAATGAGGCTTTTCGAAAGAAAAAGATGTTTGTGGACTTTCCTTTCAAACATCTTCGCTGACAATTTTGACCGCAGCCAGAATGTAATTTTTATGAGGCCAGAAGGGACACATTACTCTAAGGAAAGATAACGTGTATGGTAAAAAAAAGATTGAGATTACCTTTTTATTTGTTCGTCGGGAATTAAACCGCCTCAGGGTAGGTTGCGAATTGTTATCTTTAAATACGACGCTGCAGAAAAATGTTATTTTTAGCCAACCTTAAATAAAGCTTATTCACTTTTAAAAGCCCTTCACTATCCCGGCCAGCACAAATTTGTCGTCGATTAACGAGCCCAACTTCGGAAGTAAAGCGAAAGCATTATGATGGCGTTTGAATGACTCATAAATCTAATTACAGCTTCGGGGCGGAGAGTTTCAAATATGCATTAACAACAACTTACGATGCTAATGTAAAATCTCTTTCATTTGCTGCTTTATTATCTTTCCCAGGGGTTCCGCAGTTTAAAGGAATTGAGACACGCAGACTTCCTTCTTATCGTGCGAAGGAGGGGTGATTGCGATCTTAAACGAGTTGTTTAGATTTTGATGTTATAAATGACGAATTAACGAAATAGAATTTTTAACAAGGGACTGCAATTGATCGAAGTCGGATTATATGAATCCTAATCGCGTGTCTCTGAAATTCCCATTTCTACTTGGAGTCGTTACGTCCCAGAAAGAAATCAGAAAACTGTCAAATAAGAATGAAACATTTTTATTTTTCAGTAGTTGATTTACTGGTTGTTGCTGAGGATAAAAATATTTTTCATGACTATTTTAACTTAGTAATACTCTGGAATTAAATTGAGTATAGTTGTACTGTATGTATATAGATATATTGGTACGTCCAGAAAGTAAGTTTCCCGGAGGCCGGAAAGAGACATAAAGCATAATTACCTGGAAACATTTATTGAAATAGGTACAGCACTCTTTCAGCTACCTCTCAACATAAGAACCACCGGAATTGTAGCACGTGTCATAAGTTGAGACCAATTTCTTTATACCGGTGTCGAAGAAATTCGCCCCGAGAGCGGAACCAGTGTGTGACAGCCATCTGCACGTCGTCGTCACTGGGGAAATGCTGCCTCTTCAAGAATTTTTCAGGTGCTGGAACACATGGTAGTCGCTGGAGGCAAGTTCGGGACTATAGGCAGGATGGTCAAACACCGCCCATCTCCTCCGGAACAGCTACATCAGTTGTTGCGTGCTCAGCGCCGCATGAGGGCAAGCGTTGTCATGGATCAACACAATAACAACACGACGCATTCCACGCCTCTTGTTCTGACCATCATCTGTTCCAGAACCTGAAAAGGTTTCTGGCCGGACAGCATTTCGCTAGTGACGACGACGTGAAGATGACTGTCATACTCTGGCTCCGCTCTCAGGCGGCGGATTTCGTCGATACCGGTATAAAGAAATAGGTATGAACTTATGACACGTGCTACAATTCCGGTGGCTCTTATGTTGCGGGGCAAACTGAAAGAGTGTTGTATCATTTTCTATAAATATTTCCAGATAATTGTCTCTTGACGGCCTCCGGGAAACAAACTTTCTGAACGAAATAACATATTTATCCCTAGAAAGTTAGGTTTCATTTCTTTGTTATGCAACACATTCAGTAAAAGAAACTATGTAACTAACTAATAAAATTGCAAACTAACTGTCTATAAAAGATAGACATACATGCCTACAGACATTCACTTTTACATTAAGACAGGTTATTGAGAGTACATTCATCCTAAAGATTCTGCATTGAACTTACTCCAAAATGTTGGCATAACGTTAAGTTTAGGCAAATCTAAACAGTGAGCAAAATGTGAAGTACTTATAGCATAGCAAAGGTTATAGTTATCACATATAAAATCAGCTGTTGAAGTGTGGTGTGAACGCGATATGCGGCAAAGTAAAAATATATTCAATATCTGTACTCGACGGAATGCAAACGCGCTCGTAAATAAATGAATTTTTGGAAAAATGTATAATATGGTTTGATGTAAAAATACTTTTTATTTAAAATATCATAACACACAAAATCTCTTATCGCCTGCAATCTTATTCTTTAAAAAAAGAGAAAATCAATTGCACCAATTAATTTTGAAATCTCATGGTTTCTCTGAAAATTACATATTATATCAAACGAATTTTTAAAACCACCGCAAGCCAATTTTTTCCATGAGTTTTTAATAATTTTTCGAGAATGATACGAAATTAAATTAAACTCAGTGAAGTGTAACTCGGAGGCAAATAAATAAAATGATTTAAAATATCTGTAATATTTTCATTTAGTAGGAATGGCAACGCTAAAGATTAAATAATCTTTTCTATACACAACATATACATGGAATTTAATTTTAAAAATTAACTATTTAATTCATTGTCACGAAACCAGTGGCAAATCCAGAATTTGCTCGGGTGGGGGGGGGGGGGGAGGTCATAAAAATTTTGTATTGTCTTGACGAATATCTAACTCACGGTTTATGTAAACCAAAAGACTTTAACTTAAAGACTTTACTCACCTGACAATAAGAATCGTAATGAATACTGTAATACTTTCGATAATTTAATAAAAAAAATGTTTTCGACCGCGTCAACGCTACAGGTACAAGTGGAACGACTAGAAAAGTAGGAAACTTTTCGAACTTTCAAGCCAGAAAGGAATGTTGTCACGTTTTCATTATTTTTTTTTTTAAAAAAAGGGAAATTAAGAACAAACAGTAGTAGCTATTTTAAATAATATCAAGAATTCTGGTTTAGCTGTGGGAGCTGCAACTCATAGCCCCCCCCCCCCCGGAATCTCCACTGCACGAAACGTTACTGAAACCTTCATTCCGCTTCATAGTATTATGAACAAAATTTGTTGAAAATCTAATCTGTATTTGTAGATTATCTATTCTGTTTGGATCTCCATAGCGTACAAACTACTTTTTTCACATTTTTTTTAATCCAGATTCAATTATAAAGTTTAGCGCAACATTAATCAAAACTCCTGTGTAGAAAAACAAGCGATAAACGACTTAATATATTTAAATCTTAATTTTTTCGGTGTCACCTCATAAGTTCATTTTTACGCTCAGAATCAGAACTGAATTAAATACCTCTGTATATAAAATTTATGAATATCTCATAGAGATGAAAATATATAAGTTTTAATTTAATGGCTGCATGGTTATTTATGCAAAATTAATAAGAAGAAATTCAAAATCTGCTCATGTGCATCACACATAGTAGAGAATTTATATATGGTATAAAATGTGTAAGATCATTTAATAGATGAACACGTGATACTTTCACCTATACAAAATTTAACTTTTTTTTTGAACGAATTAACATAAAGATGGATCTTCATATTTTTTTATGATTCATATACAGCTTTTGCCTTCAAACCTAGCGATATATTTTGCTTAATTTCGAGATTCTATAGATGGTGTTTAATCGTAATTTTATTAATCTTTTTCTGGCATTTAATTTATGTCAGAGAATATACAGAGGTGTATAATAATAGTAGAAAAGTCAAAAGACATCTAGAGCCGAAATTATTCTGTGCTAAAAGACTCACTGTGTTCATTTTATATTGTCAAATTTGTTTACTATCCCAAATTTTTACTATCATCTGAAACTTGTATTTTGTTCTGAAGTGCTCTCTGTTAAACATCCTTACAAATAATCGCATACTGTACAGATATCTCACCTTATTTGTAACGCTATATTATGAAAGAAACATCCTTTCTTTCAACCACACGTTCTTCTTCAAACTAGATTATATAAATGGATATATTGTCGGCACATTAAATAATACTACTTATTGCAACGAGAGTGTCATTTTGCAATGGGCTTGGCAAGTTGGTAAACGGCTTATTGCAAAAAGCCGGATTTTCCAATTAGCCTACGACATTTACAAACCGTTGTCGCTTGTCAATCCCTCAGTATTCTTGACATAATTATCTTTAACTTCTTTTAAAGATGCACAAACTTTTAAATATGCCAAAGGAGTCATCTTGTCAAACAGTAACCGTAACTTGTATATTATCCTTGCTGAAGGGTGCACAGTGTTTCAGACTTTCGTTTTATAAAATGAATGCAGTTGACAGTTCAGTCAAATTTCCGTTCCATTAACATTGTACCTTCTTTTCATTTTCCATGACTATAGGATTTAGACAGAATATTTCCTAAAGGCCTTTATGTAGAGAACGTAAATATTTTCTTCTCTGAAACAAAAACGGAGCATTAGAAAGACAACCTAGAACTTGTTAAATAGGATATATAGAATATCTCTAATTTTCAATTTATTCAAAATCAACTCTGTTTGACATTGCTGCCATTTTAAGTGCACTGAAGAAAAAAGATAACTTCATCGAACTTTTTCAATAACTTAATCAAAACTTCAAGACTAAAATTTATTTATTATTTAGAAATTTTCAAATTGGTCGCTCATAACGTTTCATAAAAGAATTTTTTAAGATAAAATTATTAAATAATTTTTCTCTTAGAAAATTAATTTCATGTTTACAAATTCGAGCACGATTTTGAAAACTCTGAAAATTATTTTCTTTTCACTTGTCTTTGCAAGTTATTAATAAAATATGATTTCATTCTACCTTTCCTCTAATGTCACGAAAGTTTGTTTCATTAACCAATTTCATGGAAAGAAATATAAAGTAAATGTTAATAAATGACTCAGTTACAATTTATAATCCTGTTCTTACCTGCTGAAATCATCAGTTATTAGTTTTCCCGTAGAAACTGCAAGATTTACTTATTGCATTTTAAGACATATTGCTGTAGATCATATCACGGATCAAATGTCGCAAGAAATCTCTCTGAATCAGAAAACCGTTCGTTTTTCAAAGCACCGCGTCATACGAGAGAGAAACCAAATATCTGAATTCTGAAGCAATTTCTCTTGACGTGGAGCTTGACCGGATATGGAGAGGCTCTCTCAAAAGAAATTTCTTAGTGCCAAAAACTGACTGCATGTAAATATGCCCTCTCGTATATGGGCTGAAGAGGAAGGTAGGTAAATATGGCAGCGCCATGATAAAAATAGCAGGTTTTCTAGAAATTTGGCAGCATTTTATTTATTTAAGGCAAATGTAGAAGCGAAGTTTCGATTCAGCTATTCGAAAGGTATCATTACAACCGTCTATGGATGCTTAACAAACAACTAGTGAGCTTAAATGTTATATTATTGATAAGTCTAAATATATTTTATAAAAACAATGCTTATAAACACACTTTTATTGATATACTAAAAAGTGGAATTTCTTTCTTTCAACTTTATCATTAACTTTTGATTTATTTTCTACTTTTTCAGACTTTATATTATAATTTATTATTATAAGCATAATTTATTATTATAAGCATTAAATTAATTTTTCCTCGAATTCACTACTAGGTGGCGCCACTGGTATGATATCGAAATTAAATAAATATCTGATAATTAAGTGCTGAAAGTATCAAAATGCATAAGTGTGCAGCATTTCAGAACTCTGGCACATGAGGAAGTGAGTGTAAAATCGATTACAAAATTGTGTCCTTACAAACATGAAACAAATTAAGTTAAATAAAAGTGTTTAAAAATGCATAGATGAAGAAATAATTTCGAGCAGTTCAAAATTAAGCTATTCGAAATTATTTCTCTAGAGATTCGACAAAAAACTCGAGAGCTTAAACGCCGTATTATTTTATTTGTGTTCAATCAATGATTTCAATAGAACTATCTACATATGTTAAACAAGATATAAGATTTTTAAATGCCACAGCATCTTATTTATCTTTAAACTTACATGAAAAAAGTTGTATAGACTAGAGTAATTTCGCCAGAACTGTCTACAATACCTTGAGAGCAATAGAAGAGTGCTTAAATGTCGCATTATTTTGTTTGTCTAAATAAATAATTCATTGAAACGAAATATTCAGATACTACAATGATTTTATTAGAACCACCTACACATATTTGATAAAAAAGCAACAAAATCTTTAAATGCTCGAGCAATTTACCCACAAATTCAACATTGATTCATATTTTGCAAGCTTCTATTTTTACCTTTTTAAAATTAATTTTATAAATTTAATAATTGATCAATTGAGATATTTACTTTCTACGCATCTTTTTAAAAAAGGAAAGTTATTAGTGAAGATAATTTAATTAAACTATCGATGCTTTCAAATGCTTTTGAATTTAAATATTACTTTTTGAAATTATTTTCCCTGTATTCCTTACACTCATTTATGCAGATTTACACACTTTTTGTTGAAAAATAAAAGAAAAAATCCTTCAGCGTAGGATGCATAGCTGAAGGCGAACAGATAGGCATTCGAATGATTTCATTAAAACCATCTCGAGACGCTCGACGCAAAACACAAGAGATCTGAAATGTTATCTCGAATTCTGCAGGGAAATATGATGTGTTGAACTCTAAGAGGGATGGATGAAAACAAGTCGAACGATGAGAATTTCTTCCTCCCTTTTCCCCTTAGTTAATTGAATTTTCCAGTTCAAAATTAATCTGTAAAGGTTCGAGGAGAACTTGTTTACTTGAGAATTCGACAAAAGAATGATCGATTTTTGCCGAATCAGATTAAAACTTTTCACTAATGAGCAATATTCAAACGTAGTTCATTCATTCGTGCTTGCTAACATTTATGCTCGATATCGATTATTCAGAATCTTATTGCTTCCACTGAATTATTTTTCTTGACTTTTATCAATAAATTTGGAATTCCATTTTTATTGAACAGCTTAAGATATTTGATCCCTTTATGTTTCAATGTATTTGAATATTAGGGAATACGGGTATAATTATGTAGATGTATAAAAACCTATTGTTTTTCCACCTTCCAAATGAGCTTATTTATTTGATTTCTGTACCGGTTCAAGAGAAAATATTCATTCAATAAAACATATTTACAAAAACATCATTACAAAAGAATGTATTTTTTCTCCTTTAAACATCAAGTTGGATATTATGTATAATAAATGATGAAAGCATCAACTCTTCCTCTGCATCGAGCATTGACCTTCGAAAATAATTTCCTCTGTATCAAACATTTTCAGCTTTAAATATTCGGCTATATTCATTCCAAAGTTCGAATGGGAAAAGGTAGAAAAGTGTATAAACAAATTCCATCTTAACAGCAGTTTATTCAGCTCGTATTGAAAGAAAAAACATTTTCTTTCACAGAAAAAGTAAGTTTTATAAATTCGCGTCAACACTGGAGACTTCTGAATGGAGTATTGGAACTTTCTTCTCTGATCATGGTCATTTTGACTTTACAAAATATAAAATTTTTCGAAAGTTTTTCTAAGCATCTTTCCGGAACAATAATATTTCCCTAGTTGAACTCCACTTATTTTCGTGGCAACAATGATTTAAACAATAGATATGATGAATGCATAAACTTGCTTATATAATATCTATGAAATTTGAAAAATAAATGTGGCTTAGAGCAACAAATAGTTTTGTGAGGGGATCCCCCTTGGCCTCCAAAATTTCATTACCCATTAGCAAATATCCCTTAATTTAAACTGATGAAAATTATTGCTTAAAACCACAAGAAAAGGGAAACAGTTCTCTTAGTGATACAATGCATTTTTCCATTCGTCCGGAGTTTTTTCATTACTCCATTGACTTGATCTTAAAGATTCCAATGGATGACTCTTCCTTTGACACAAGTTTTCGGTCCACATATCTTATTTTTCTACATCTAGTACTACAAATCGAGTAATCAACTGTGATGAGAAGAAATTCTTTCCCATTTCAATCACGAAACGCGACACACTCAAATAAAACATTAAATAATGGGCTTACAAATAGAATAAATTAGTGTATATAATCGACGTTGCTCAGGATCATAATTTCTTCTTAGGTTTTCTCCATTTCTTTTTATGCAAAAACTGTCGCTAATATTCTCCAACCTACAGAAATCTCCTTCGCATGCTTTCTTGTTGAACTTAGTCCTTCAAATCTAGCTTGTTTATTACCTTACGATAGTATGGTCTGAAGGTATAAGCGAGGAGTTTGAAGAAATAACATATATTTTAAACTTTCAAACAATATTACACAATTATACAAAGTTATAAAAAAATATTTTATTTTTTTTTCTTTATTTTAATCAATTAATTATTCCTCCTATGAGTATCGAGAAAAAAGTTTTCGTCAGTAAAAAAATATTCTATATTGTTGCAAAATGATCTACAATGCTCTAAAATTTTCTAGAAACATTTAGGAAGTTCTTCAAGTTTCCCAAATGTAACAATGTTCGAATATATTCTAAAAAATTTCCAAATGTTTCAGAATTTTAACCTTTTATGATGTTTTAAGGTTTTCAACCTCGCTGCAACGGTTGCGGTAGAGGTGCCTTACACTTACAGTATTTTTTATTAGTTAATATTGAATAAATGTCCCAAGTTTGGTTACAGTCCGTCTTATCTTTAGAAGAAGATGTAGAACACACATATATGACTTTTATTTATTTTAAGATATGTTTGAATTATTTTAATCATTCTTCAATTATTTATACCGCGTCAATAACATACTTGAGACCGTACCAATCTAACAATTTTTCTCAATGTTTAGTCTTTTAAAAAGTCAAAAATATTTTCTTCTGATCTAAGTGTTTTCCATTCTTTATTTTTTTTCTGTTTTTAAATTTCAATTTTGGCCAATGTTCTTTTAGCTTTCCACTTTTCAAGCAAAATTCATGATTTGTAATTTGTGTTCGATTTCTGTTTGGCATGTTGGCTACAACTTTCTCTGTCCAGGTGATCGGGATTTCAACAATTTCAAAGCTGATGAAGCCCACATCTTGGAGTTGTACATTTTACGGTTTGTACGGCAGATTGTACGTAAAGTACCTTAACTCAAAAGTGGATTAAGTCATTGATAGTTTATATAATGTAAAATAGAAAATGATGAGTCGTGAATGACAGTTTAATAATAGTTTGAAACTTTACAAAGTATTTGAGATAAATTCGATAAAGTAGGTAATAGTTTTAAAAGCGTCTTGGCTCCGCCTTCATTCACTTAGCTCGCTCTTAAATCCCATAGGCCCCGACTTTTGGAATCAATAAAAAATTTATAAACTAATTCTCAAAATCCTGTGGAGGAGATTCTATTCTAGATACCTCCCGAAATGGTGTTTGAAAGTAAAACATGAACAATCTGAGATCAAGTAGCTTTTCTTCTTTCCGAAAAATCATAAAACTGAGTTACTTCGCCCCAATTCTTTTCAATTCACCTTCTTTTGAGCCTGTTTACGACATGCGGCTTTTTATTCGCCATTCTACTTTCGATGCGGCGTTTTTATTACTTTCTAGAGAACAAACTTATGTAAATACCGAGATGCGAATTTTTTGTCTTTCTATAGTTTATTTTAATCTTTATTGTGGGAGTCTTTTACTAAGCGATGATACTTAAATTGTTTGAGGAGCATGTGAAGTAGAAGTAGAAATTGTCTCGTTAGCAAAAGGCTAAGAGGCTTGCATAGGTTTTTGCTGAGCTTGAGATTCGTTACAAACAACACCATCTTGGTACTATATTTGAATTTTTGCATTAGTTCCTGTTTACAAACTTGCATAATATTTTGTAAATGCGTAAATTATTTTTAAAGCCTTTTTTATCAAGTTTTGAAAACAGTTCTAGAAATTTACGTCCCTATCGCCATTGTTAAATCAACTGTTAGACTGTTGCTTTTGAAGTTTTTATTCGAGTCTTGAGCCATATGGGGAAAATAAGTCTTTTGGTGATTTTACTAAAAATGAGCCTCCAATGTCCAAGATCTACAGTTATTTATAATAAAATTCCCATCTGTTTATAAAATTTCTCAGTTGAAAATCTAAAACCTTCACAAATAATGAAGTTTCTTCAGTGACAAATTCAACTACCCACTTAGTCTGAAAATAAGCGAAATAATCGTGTAAATAAGATTGAATTAATTATTGCATTAAATATATCGAGTCAATAAATGTGCAATTTATTAGAATCAAAGGGAATATAATTTATAATTTAATTTTATTTATATGGAGGCTTAAATTAAATTAAAGATAAGCTAAAACCATTTTTTCTCACATCTTAGAAAGTTAGAGGTTGCTTATTTAAAGAACATTTCCAACGGTCTTGTAACAAACTACATATAATTAATTTACGGGTGGGCTTATGAAATATTTTTGGTGCATCCTTTAAGATCTAAGGGACAGATTTCATACTCTTTGCACAAGCTGCTGTAGAAATTTCAGAACAACCCTTTCTGCCATTTAATTTACAATGTCAATTTTAATTCGTTCGTGATAGAAGAAAAAAGAAGCACTCGGTGCATTCGTTAAAACTTATTCTTATATTAAAACTCTCCTCTAAGGAACATTGACATAACGCAATAGTGCTACAACAAATCATTTTTCCTTAGCATTTAACTCTATTTATCCAAGCGGTTAGGCTTGATACCTCAGAATGCCATAATGACGAAAGGAAGTTTAGTGCTATCATTTTTAGCTCTCGGTCATTTCCCACTAAATTCGGAAGACTACATAATAATGTGAACCCCTTTGTAGAACATGAGGTTTTTCTATACTTGAACTTGAATCACATTTTATTGAACAAAATATTATTCAAAGAGTACTAAAATTTTCTTTAATGCAATTATTTGTTAATCCTCTATCGTTGCAAAAATCATTCTTGATTATTTATATTTGCTGTTTTCAATCTGAACGTAATATGAACATCATTTTGTTTGCTTGATTCAATTAAATGGTCTGGGTGCATTTTTTTGTAAAGCACTCTGGAAGAAATGACACAAATAATTGAAGAGATAGTTGAGAATCATATGAAAATTGCATTGTAGTGATGAACTGCACTAAATTCCATATTAAATAGAAAAGTATTTATAGGCATAAACCTGGTCTATGTGGAACTTTAATGACCAAGAAATTGGTTAATATCAATGTAGTAGTAGATCTGAGAAAAACAAGTGTATTTAAATACACGATTCATTCATTCCGAATTTATAAGGAATTTAGAAAAAAAGAGCAACACCAGAAATTTAAGTACGAATATTCATTGAGAAGTTCCACGCTTTGAGGTAGAAATATGCAATAAAATCTGCATGATTTATTTCCGTGAAGTGCCCCACAGTTCGCAAATCAACTCCTTTGATAGTAAAAATTAGTTGGTTTATTTCCCTGAAAAGCAGCACAGTTTCTTTGCACATTTTTCCAACTCCTTAGAATTAAAAATTACGCAAATAATTGAATTGAATCCTTCTTATTTTATCACTGAAGTTCGTTGCACAAAGCTAAATAAATTAATTAACCTTATTGTGATACATTTGTCTAGATCAGACATGTGTTTTTAATCGTCTGATCTTCAGAAGAACATTATACTGATTCATCTGTTGCATCAATGATTTAGACACTTTCTCCAATACTTTTAGCTTCGTTCCCAACATTTTCATCCATTTGCTTTCCTTATTTGATCAGAAACTATACATAAATAGCAATCGAATAAAATTGCACTTTCATTTCTAATTTTATCGTCATAATATAAGATGAAACAAAAAATGCCTTTATAATTCAATATGCCTGTATGTGTGAAAGTTCTTTATTGATAAGCAAAAACCATAAGTAAAATGTCAAAGCAATCCGAGAAAATGTTCAGATATAGCAATGGATGTCCATTTTTAAAGATCACGGCGAAAGGGCATAAGACGTCACTAAGTCCACGTATTGACACAGTCAACAGGTGATCGAATCCCACCATATATCTCTTGCCAAGTATCTGCTACGAACACCTTGAACTTTTCTTAAACTACGCCTGGATTTAGTTCAAAGGAAATTAAAAAGAATGCTTTCTTTCCTGTTAACAGAAACTTGAAACTAAAGAAATTCCTGATTGTTTTAGATTTGAAATGCTTTAAATTTTAAAAGAAATTCATTAGTCTTCGGAAAAATTTGATTTTTAATTCTTTAAATAATTGTTACTGATGTAATCACTTTCACTTCATCTTATTGCAATATTGCGTTTCAAACTTTTTTAAGTAGTTTTAAATAGTAAACATATCAAATCGTAAAAATAATGGCACATTTTTAAAACTAAATTTTCTTTACAGAATAAGCGCTTGAAGGTGTTATGCCAGTAACATAATTTATTTATTTATTTATTGAGTATCATTGAGCTCTGCAGGAAGCTTTTCTCTTGCTCATAATATTATTGAACTCTAAAAACTGATAAATTAATATTTGTATCTCGATCCCCTGTATTCCAAAATACTGAAAAATGCAGAGACCTGCTGTCAAAAGTTTGGACGTCACGTGAAAAGAAATTGTGTTTGATACTAGAAATATAACTATCTATAACCTTAAATTATGAAAACTTTCATTTTTCCTCAAAGATAGAGAGCATGATATCTGCTAAACTCTGTAAAGAATGAGGGGGAAATTAAAGGCTTCATTTTTATAAAACCAAATTAATTAGTAAAGCCTGAATTCTTAATTAAAATTCCTTTACTAAAAAGTTAAAAAAACTTTTATTAATCAATTATTACATTAAACAAAATGAATTGAGAGAAGTAAAAAATAATAGTAATGTACATATTTATAAATTAAGACCAATAAAAAGTTTAATTATTTCAAAGTAGATGAACTTTTCTAAAATAATTAAAGTGAATAAATAAAATGCCTATATGAAATGCGCTTTAGGCAAGAGACAGAAAAGATTTTTCATTTACGTCAATCAAGTCTGCCTCTAATTTTTTCATAAATGGTTATAAGAATTTCTTTCTTAGATTTGTTTATTGAACTTAAAATACCTTTTTTTTTATTATTTTCACAGTATTTTAAAATTCTACGAAATTTCAGCTTTTGTAAAATAGCCGTAAAACATACATCTTGGTATCGACAATGTATAGTAGATTTTTCAACAAATGAATATGTTAATATTTATTCACCAGTTAACTTTTATATCTCTTTCGTCATTCTTTTCCTCGAAATCACCAATGGTTTAATTTTTCAAATACTAGTACTTAAATCTTACTACTTCTGGGACTCTGTTTTATAAAATATAATATGCTAATTGATCGGTTTTAGATACAACAACTTAACTCAGCTTGCCCCAACCGTTCCTTCGTCGATTCATCTGGAGATGAACATCGATAGGCGAAGTTGAATCATATGAGTTGACCTTCAATACAGAATAAGATGTTTTGACAGTTCAAACACTGAGCAATGATTTAGTTCCAATCTTTGCTGCTATTAATTCTGTAGGGCTGCGGTGGCCTCGTGGCAGAATCGCGGGTTCGAGACCCAATTCTTCGAAAGATCCGTCATGTACATTAGGATGGATCGAAAATTCGAAGTGTGGATAGAATAATCGACGTCGGCTGCAAAAGTTGTCTTTTAAGTGTACTAGCGTACATGTAAAATTTTTTCAACTTTTTTTCATTTCTTCCAGTGCCCCAAGACACTCAAATATTTATAAAAAATCAATTTTTATGCAAATTTTGAAATGCAAATTAAAAATAAAAAAATGCACATTGAAAAACGTATAGGAGAGAATGGAAATTATTTATTCTTTATTATTAAATGAATAAAATTATTTTTGTTTATATAATATTATTCAGTGACCCACGGCTACCTTTAATTCTTTTTACAATATAACACAATTTTACTTTATTTCAAAGACAAAGATAAACTACGCCACAATCTCGACTTTCCTAAACAAAAACACAACGCTACAAGGGAAACGTTGGCAAAAACGTTCTTTTATTCCTCCCTCCCTTGTTTTTTGAATGAGTCAAAATTGTAAAAATGTCAATTTTTAACTATTTTTGAGGAGCTTGGGCCAACAGAAGATATGAATGAATTTGAATAATAATAAAAAAACGTAAACTAATATATCCAAAACAAAACATTTTTACCCGGCACTAAAGGGAATTTTGAAAATATTTTTTTATAATTTTCCCAAAAATGTCACTTTTAACTATTTTTGGGGCACTAGAAGATAGGAATGGATTTCAATTAAAAAATATATGCAAACTAATATACCTAAGACCCGCGCCAAAAGTAATTTCGAAAAAAAAATTCTAAATTTTCATAAAAATTTCAATTTTTAACTATTTTGGCGCTCTTGCGCACCGTATAAATGGATTTCAATAAAAAAAATTATATAAACTAATATACCTAAGACACAACTTTCCCACTCCGCGCCAAAAGTAATTTCCCCCAAAAAAAATTTCCTATACTTTTCAATCCACCCTAATGTACTTGTACCTCGTGTACGCTGAATCCATTCAATCCGTGTGCCCTCCCGATGGTATGGTGTAGAAGCTTGGAGAGGGTGGCACCGGCTCATGTGTCGTCTTCGTCATTTAACTTATGTTCAAAATTTCGAGGTACGTCCCCGGGGGTCCGCAAGCTTAACCTAACTAAACTAATATGCGTCGTTGTGTGGTTTGGACGTTTGGAGAGGATAATACTGGTTCAGGTGTCGTTATCATCATCTGACCATGGTACAACATAATTATGAGGCCCATCCCCAAAATAGCCCTCGAGTCGCTTCAAAACGAAACTTTAATCTAGCTAAACTAGAATAAACTATGCTACTAATTCTTCATCATATCGGACTAAGTAAACTGAAACGAAGATGATAGGATTGCTTGTTTTTTTATCCTGGTGAGAAACTCTTAATGATTTTCTGTTGCAAATAAGTTGATGGCACTTTAAGCGAACTGTTTTAAGCAGAGGAGCAGAAATGAATTTTCTACATTATCGTTCCAAAGTTACCGTCATCAGACATCAACTCACGAGGGTATGCCTATCTCTTTGTTCCTCGGAAAAAAGGAACAAAAAGGTTGCGCAGTAATTGAAAATAAATGGTTTTACGGAGCCCAAAATCGTTATGAATTCAGAAAAAAAATAAGCAAGCGAAAATGCTTTTCCGTTGAGATAAAAAGTTTAAACGACCAACGTTTGTATTATCAATACTTTTAGATTAGTTTTTTCTTTTGTTCAGTAGAAAACAGCACTGGACTTAAACACGGGATGTTTCATAATTCTGTTCTGTAATAGATACTTTGCCATAATTTTTCCTATTCAAAACTATCTAGTATCTAAAAAGCAGGCATTAACATATAGATTCTTGATGGCATAAAATTGAAAATTTGAACTCTTTACTAAACTGAGACGTAAACTCGTTTCATATTCATTCCAGACTAGCTTAAAGGTCTATCCATACTATTATTTTAAGCAAACACCATTTTAAAGATAAAAAATGCATTTTGAAAAATCTCCTGAAACTTTTCATAAATTTAAGTTATCAGTATAGATCCGTTGTTCAAATTTATTCTGCAAATTTTTCTACTACGAACATTTATTTGTGCATGCTTATTTTCTAAATAAATGTTAAGCGTTTAATTTTGATTAGCAAACATTCATGCTAAATATAGTCTAAAACTATTTTTAAAGAAATAAAAAGGAATAACTTTTTAACGGAACACAATCCTGAGATGGTAGCTTTGCATATATAAATTGGTAGAAATATCTAATTAGGGTTTCGGTATAGAATCTAAATTTCATGATGTTTAAGTCATGAACTATAAATCCGTGCAGATTATTACAATCTATATTTCGTATTTAATCAAAAAATGTATAGTCTTGAAGTTTTAAGTGTCACAATAAACATATAACAAACGTTCATGTCAAATATGGTCTATAAAGATTTTTAAGGAAATGAAATGGAAGAAAATTTTAAATGAACACAAATAATGAGATGGTAGCTTAAATTAATTAAACTGGTTACAGAATCTGACTTGAGTTTCGGTAGAGAAATTAAATTTCATGATGTTTAAATCATAAACTAGAAAAACATAGAGATCATTTCAATCCGGATAAATTGTATTAGATAAAAAAAATCAATCTTGAAGTGTTAAGTGGCGCAATAAACATTATAGGAAAATAATGTAAAATCTCTAATTCGGAAATCAAAAAGAGTTTAAAAATTCATACTTTTTTTGAAAAAAATATAAGATACAATATTATTTCTATCTTAAGATACAGAGGGTATTTACATACTTTTTAAACGATTTCGATAAAAAATTTAAAGAAAGAAAATGTTTTGGAATAAAAATTTCTGGCAACAGCTTATTATTTGAAATGAGAAATATCGTCTGCTACTTTGAAATTTATTCTTCTTTGAAAGTGTCGCGTGTAAACAAGCTATGGAATGAAGAATATGTTTTTGCGCTTTCCGAAGAGAAATATTCCTATTCCAGAATTCAAAAGCGTTGTTAAATGCATGGAATTAAAATTTCTAAGTGCAAAATAAGCAACATTATTAATCGGAAAGGGAAAAACCGTCAATCATTGCTTCTACATCGAAAGAAGACTCCAAACGAATATCCGAAAAATCGCTGATAACAAGAGAAAATCCGCCGACGCAGAAATCAAAGTCTTTAAATACATTTTTAGCAACAATTAATAAAATAATAAACCAATATTTACAACTTGGAAAAAGCTTTTAGCATAATGCCGAGCCAGCTTTTGCCGAGGCATGTGGCTCAACGCAGAACAGTTTGAAGAACCCTGTATGAAAACTATTTAACAGGAGATAAATGGAAATGTAACAAATGCGCCTGCGCGGTAAGAACAGCGCCACCTATGATGGTAAGGCGCCAACGCTAAATGACTCAGTTTAGAACTGTGAATTGACGGAGTGAACAATATAAAAGGCCCTCATCCTAAAAAACCTTTGTAATTGTTAGAATTATTGTAAGCATGTGTGTTAATGTTCGTGCTTAGAGTTTGTAATAAATTTTAAATGCTTCAAAAAGCTATCCCTTGTTATTTTGGCTAATTGGAGTCAAACACTTAGACACACTGCTACAGAAATACATTGTGACTCTTGATGAAGCATGGGTTTGCCTAAATGACTGCAACAAAAACAGGTCTATTTACTATCGAAAACGAAGAGAAAGATGTGCCAACCTGGTTCCGTTAATGTAAAGAAAGTTTCAATGAGGGGTTTATGATCGTCGCAGGGTTCTCCTACAATGGGAAATTAAAAGTAAGAAGAGTGGGAAAAATGTTAAAATCAACACAACGTACTATCAAGAGAAAGTTTTACGTCCGATATTTATAGAAGAAATTCCATTTCTTTATCCCAATGACTTTCAAAAAGTGAAACTTCATCAAGACAAAGCTACAGGTCATACTTCGAAAAGTACCTCTGCATTCCTTAAAAAAGTGAAGACTGATGCAAGTATTGCATGTAACCTTTTCAAAATATTCCTGTGAAGTCCCCAGACGTTTCACCTATGGACTATTGTGCCTTTGGTCTGTTGAAAAGAGCTCTTTCTAAGCGCAAACCCACGACTATTCATGGACTCTGGGAAGTAGTGGAAGAAGAATGGAAATCAATACCCCTGGAAATTTCACGAAAAGCCCTTCTATCATGTAAATCACGATGCAGACTTATAGTCCAGAAAAAAGGCTATCAGATCGAACATTTAAAAAATAGTCTTTACTTTTTAAACATTAATTAAACGGCCCCGAAATCTTTCGAAAAATGTGCAAACACCCTCTGTAGTCAGCTCATACAGCTGCCCTTCAACTTTATGGAAACTATGTTCTCATTTAAGGTATAATTTGAAGAACTGGTTAAATTTAGCAAATTTTTAAATTCTACACTAGTATTTCATAAATGATTCGATATCATGAAGCATATAAATTTAAGCAAAACAATATTTTAATATTATCTTCGACTCGGCTTTATAAAAAGCACCTGACTCATTTTGCATGCAATAAGATTGCAGTCTAAATTGCTATTTATATGTTTTGAGAAATAAAGCAGCTCTAAACTGTGTTTGATTCCTTGCTAATCGATAAGACACAAAATATGTTCGTCATAAAAATTTTCTTTAATAATTTATCTTAAAGTTTCCATTTAATTTTTTTTTTAAAAATAAATTTTTAAATATCTTATATATGTTTTCTGTTTGAATGAGATGTATCAGATTCTTGGACACTGAAGCAATAAAACAACAAGCAAATAACCAGTCTAAGGTAAGGAAATCAAAACAAAATTCAGACTATAAAATTACATGTATAATTCTCAGTTTTTTAAATAATTATACAGTGAATTCCAGAAAAATGTATGCAAACTTTAAATAAATATTACATACACGATTAATAATGCTCATCAAACTTTCATAATTATAATTTATATGAATGTAGAATTTTGTCAATTATCGGGAGAGTTGGAATTATTGGCAAGTATTATCTAGGCGCTGCTGATGAAACCAGACGATAGACTTGCAAACGACACGAAGCATGACATTTGGCATTTGGTCGCATTCTTTTTCTGTGGAAGTTCTCAACTCGGTATTTGCACCTGGTCTTGAACTATAAATATGATGTTTCATGCATCCCCATAAAAAGAAATCCGGAATGAGGGTGGGGGAAGGGGAGAGATCGATGCTATCTCTTCATCCTAACCATCTCTTCACCAAAATTCTATCAAGAAAGGCTCCCAAGTCCCGGTAGCAATGCGGAGGTGGTCTATCTTGCTGGAAGAACCTTTTTTCGTTCTCAAACATCTCTTAGATGCGTGATATAACGTATTCCTGTGGTAAATTCAAATAAACGCTACTGGTAACGGAATTCGCAAAGAAAAAGGTTCAATTCATCCACACTCTGACAATTTATTCTACACAGTTACCACCTGATAAATTTACATTGTATTTCACTGTCAAACGAGGATTGCTAGTTTCCGAGTGGCTGTAATTATAATGATTAATTAGCCCTTATTTAGGGAAAGTATCGTCTAAACGGAAAAATTTTTTTAAATGATAGATTTAATGATTATATCATGAAATTTCCGATAGATGACAAGATTCTACATTTGTATTTATTAATGAAACTTTGAGATCATATTATTAATATATATGGTATAGTTATTCAAATAGTGCATGTATTTTTGGAAAACCTGTATTAATGAATACCAGAATTAAATGTGTGAATTCTATCATTTCAGTTGATAAAAGATTTTTTAATAAACGTCCCATTCATAAAAATAATTCTGGATAGGGCATGCCTCTTATAAGATTGAAAGTCTTAAAAAAGTAACAATGTACCTTTATAGAATAATCAAACCACTTCATATGTTTCTACGCGTAGTTACCATGAAATATTTCTAGAATGAACCTCAGCGATATAAAAGTTCATAATAACCGAAATTGCGCAAGATTTCTCTTTTATATATATTTACCAAACGTAACAGATCATGTGGCACAGTCAAAAAGTTTTTGAACGCTGTTTAATTAATGATAGCTGGTTATATGACCTTCCATGGAGCTGCCAGTATGCTTCAGAATATTGATAGTATTTTATAAAGAATTTGCATGAGACTTCCGTGAAGGGAGACAGCAGACAACAAAACTGTCTCTGGTGCGGAAAACTCATGATCGATTACGACGTCATATTTTGCCACGGGTTGTGCATTTTTCGTCTAGGTCAAATTAGTCGATTTTTTTCACTGACTAGAATTTTTGGCATGTCTGTATATAAAATCAAATTCGAAGGATTGTGAAGCTGTGCATGCCTGTTGAAACTTTTGCGAAAGTTTCTACCAGGCTAATAGGAAAATTTCGAAACGGAGAACAAGAAATCACATTAGTTAAAAAAGATATGCGGTAGGGATACGAGGAGACATTTTGTCTAGTTAAGCGTCTTTCTTCTTAGCACTTTCATTTATTCTTCATATCAGTCTGATCTCGATATTTTAGACAAGAAAAATGCAAGGATTTTTTGAACATTCAGAAATACTAATGGTGAAGGATTCTTTGTTCACCCTACTTACGTAGGTCTGAAACATATCTCTTTAACAGCTATTACTGCTTGACCAAACTAAACACAAATCAGATTAAAAATTTGCAGCAACTCTTATCTTCTGATTCGCATACGAAAACTTTTGAAATATCCATAATGTTAATTACTCGCGTTTTTGCATACTTTCACACAAACGAGCAATCTAAAGTAATCTATATAAATATGGCGATGTCTTGTTCATTCTCATTCCATGGTCAATAAGATCAAGCATAAGAATAGAACCACACTCTCCGTTGACGGATATTACTCACAATTTAATGCAGATCTATAATTTTGGTGTAAAGACCTCGCGCTAAATTTCATTCGCGTTCACACAAACACATGAAAGGCAGTTTTCTCCTTCACAAATGTAGTCCACTATTGACACATCTCTTCAATTTTTCTCGACTGCCTGCATGCCAAATTTCATCTGTCTGACTTGCGGCAGTTCTGAATAATGTAGTTTATACTCATAGACAGCTAGTTGACGGATTTGATCTGCACTTTTAATGTAAAGACTCCAAATTTCATCCATTCCTCTCGCTCCGTATTTGCGTTATCGTATTCGAATAGACGGTCCGAAAAATAGTTAGCCATAATTCCAGTCATGGTACTTTTCATACTGAGGAAAACCTAAAATGGGGAGACTAATCTAAATCTTGAGGTGAGATTGTCTGATGATTACAATACTTTCTCTTTGCATGTTTAGTCAAGTCAAAAGAAACAAAGTCTCTCACGCTGCAATGTATTTTCCATAACTGATTCCATCGTATTTTAAATTCACCTCGCAGGAAACATGCTCGATTGCTTCAGCGACTGATTACTGTCGTTCGCAACCGATAATTTTAATTCTTGACATTTTGGCCTTCTGAAAATGTCGAACAGCCCAAGAGTACTTCTCAATTTCTATGAGTGTAATTCAATAAATGGTGGGCTTTCATGTTATGTTTAAAATTATTGTTTCAATTCCACTCTACTGGTAGAGTAGCTGGCATTTTTCAGCAATGAACTTTTATTCCTTAGAATCCCTTATCCCCCAAACAAAAAAGAGCTTCGCTATCCCATCTCCACCACGAACATTTTTTCACAACTCAAAATACAGTCACCTGCAGTAAAGCATACATTCGAATGAAATATTGAGAATAACTTCTATAAAATTGAATCAAATATGATCGTTTTGTTTATATTAAAAAGTACTTCAAGTCAAGATAGTTTTCTTAATTATCTTTGCTTACTCGAAGACTAACATAGCATGTACTGTTAAAAATCATTGCGTTTTTATTTAATATAATCTTTAACTACAAAATTCTGTTCATTTTGATTAAAAATAAAACAGATGATCATCTTACATAATTAATTACTTTGAAAAAAGAAGTAAACATCCATTCGTTCCTCGATTTTCACGTTAACCTTTTTCAGTAAATGAAAAACATTTCATTAACAGAAATAACTTTCAAAAATATATTTTAATATTGTTCGTGAATTTTAGGATAGCAAATAATCTTTAATCTTTTGTTGTTTATAACTGGAAACATGCATCTTTTAGTCCCAAAAGAAAAAATCTTTAGAATAATTACTTTCAGCAGATAAAAATGCGTCCTGAAGCATTTTAATTAGTAACATGATCAAGAAAGTCTCGAGTTTTATCAAAATGCCCTTTCTTGTGTATATCCTTGTGTTTCCTTTGTATATAAATTCTGTTTTAAAATTATTTTCGACCAGAGACCGAAGACCCCGTCTATTTTCGAGAATTTAAAAATTTATTTTTATTTCTAAAGATAATTAACGTATACTAAGATCGAAAAAAAGTCTAACAACTCTTCTGTGGACTTTTCTCAAACTTTTCGGTATAGATTGAATACTTTACAGTTGATTTTACATCATCCTTTGTCTGATATTTTACTTCTTAAAACTTCGGGCAAAACAATCAGAATAACAGAAGCATAGAAAGATAACAGATAAGGAAACACACATAACTGAGGCAACTTTCTCTGAAAACACTTCTCCTAAGTGATATTCATTTATTAGGGGACAAATACCCGAAATAACTCTTTATTCACGCAGGGTCCGAAAGAACTGATCGTGATGCATTCCCATCTTATTTATTACCAAGATGTTATGCCACCGTCCATTGTATAACAATAGAAAAGATTCCAATTCACTTTTAATACACAAATTTGAGCATTCAATCCAATAATACTTTCCGTCGTCAACTTTCCATCTTCTTCCATTTGGGATGTGAGTGATTGTCTTTTATTGAACTGCAGATGACTCGCTTCGTCGACGAGACTTTTGATCCGATGATGAATGAGATGAAACAAATTCTGGAAACAATGTCGGGACCACTCGTGGGCACCACCAGTGGAGGCAGTGAATGATTTCTCTGGCGTTGTTTTGTTTCCGATGATCGAGCGACCGTGTCTGAAAGGTTTTATTGGACATCGTATTAAAAATGTTCGAAGTAATGACGAGACATAATGATTTTCATTTTCATTTATTATCGCAACATCGATAAGATTAGAGAATGCCATTAAAAGACTGAGAGCTTGAAGGCGGGTTTTTTTCGGGCTCAAAATGCGCTTTTGTTGACTCGGGTGAAAGCTGAAACATTTTTCGTGTACTCGCACACAATGCGTCTCCTTCACCCATTAAATGCATTTTTACAGCGTTTTAAAGACGCTTGCCTTTACATTTTACTCAAGATAAATTCCTTGTTCAACTTTCATTGTATTTGCTCATTTTTAAATCTACCTTTTCGTTCAAACAGAATTTTTTTCTATTGAGAGACCGTATTTCTTAAAAAGAATGTGTTTGATGAAAATACTTCAACAATTAATTTTCTATGTCATCTTATTGAGTAGAGCAATCGTTTTCAATAATTATTGAGCCGAAAACGATGTTGAAAAAGTAAATTCGTTAAAAATTTCAAAAATAGAAATTTCATAATTCTATAGGAGATAGGTTCGTTTTAGTCGATATACACGGCTTAAGTTTCTTTTACATTAAAATTCGGACAGGATTGACATTTCTTTAGTCATTCATATGCATTCCTTCCTATTTCCTGGCAGTTGAGCATCAGCATTATTGAAAAAGCACAGAATCTTTCAGATAAACCTATAAAAACATTTCCAAACGAAAAAGATTCAGTTTTCTGTCCCCTTTCCTGAAAACTTCGATGTGCACCTGATGTTGCTAGAAGTTTCCTTTAATTAAGTTAGTTAACTTAGATAGTTTCCATTTTCATTTTATATTACTTGTATATAAATGTATCAAAAAAATTATGCTTCACTCTAATGTAAAATCCAATGTATATCGTTAGTCGTGTAAAAGTTACATGGGCGACTAAATTTAAATTCAGTTATTTTAGAGCGTTATTGAGTTCATGAAATTGATTGAACTGAAAACAGGAACAGTTAGATTGATTAGATTAAAGACCCGTTTTGAAATAAGGCAAGGCTTATTTTGGTACGGTCTTCCCATATTCATATGAAGGGGGCAACATCTGAGCCGGCATTCCCTCTCCAAACATCCACACCATGCCAGCGAGAAGGCGTTTGACTCACGAGTTCGGATCAAACGTCCGTCTTGGACACATACACGGCGTTACTATGGTGGAATTGGTTTCGAACTTAGAGCCATCCGGTCCCGAAGCCGAGAAGTAACCATCTCGCCACGACGGCCACCTGCTCTGGGACACAGAGAAAATAATAATTGTTTTATTTGGATACATAAACATTATGAAAATAATAATCACAATTCAGTAAGTGACTCGGTGCTCGCTCTAACAGATTTTAATTATATATTATTCGCTTCATATCTCGTATAAGTCCTTCTGATCTGCTATTTTTGAAAGCAGTACTCCACTCTCTTAAAGAGTTTCAGTTATTTTTGTTTTTCGGTAACAACTAGACGTTGTTTTAAAATAAATTGTGGTTGAGATCCTTAACCATTCTTTAAAATTTTTTCCTTCTTTTTCTGAGACTTGTATCCGTTTTACTCTATCAAATGGGTTATTTTTTATCCGTTCCTGTTTACACTAAACCGTAAATTTCAGGAACGATCACACTGAAACAAAACTCAGCCAAGATCTCAAGGGAACGGGCTGATCGCCAAAACCGGCTGGTTGACAAATAAGTCCGGCTGTTGGTAAAGTACAGAGCATACCTTTTTCAGTAAATGATTCATGAGTTTCATGAGGAATCAGATTTAAATGAATTTACATTCAAAATTTAGATTGTAGTAACAAATAGCGATATTAATCCAATTAATATATTTTTCAATAACTCTTAACTGAACTTTCATTTCGATCAAAGTGTAATCTGTAATAAATGAAGATCTCTGCTATGTTTCTATTTCTTGTAGCTTTCATTTTAGTAAGACATTTATTTATGAGGTAGTCTAGGAAAGAAATCGGAGATAAATGATTTGCTAATTTAGTATTGCAATGTGATTTCTCATGTTGGCATTCAAATTTGACGCTATATGAGAACCATACGAGACATACCTCGTAGGTTCGTTAACAGACGTAGGATGATGATAACTCCTGAGTCAGCCACCCACGCTCCAAACTTCCAAATCTGCAAAAATTAAGATATTTGACACCTGTTGAAATTTAATGTAGAGAGAACAGCACCCATGGCAAATTCTCCTTGAAATCCAAAGCCAATCTTCTGTCTTGCGATTAAGGCCCTGAGCCTTTGAATTAAGTCTCTGGAAGGAATTTCGCTTTGAATCTATGGAACGCAAGAAAGGGTTGCTACACTTTAAGCCGAAAGTTAGATAGCGAGTGTTCTGTGTTGGCACTACCCGACACGCTTGTCAGATGCTGAAATCAAGATTAGAATTAACGTGCTCCTCACACACGTCAGATGGAAAGAAATCAGGATTCGCGATCTTCGTCCACGAAGTCAAGACAATTTTATCGATAGAATTCAATTTAAGAGAAAATTTGGAGAATCTCTTTGAAAGGGATTATGTGGTTGCACATCTAACACAAGAAACAGGAAAATAAAATGGAGGTACCGAAATTCTCGATTGATTCTTTTTTGTAATTCATTGCCGTTGTCCTGGATTGGAATTAAACTTTGTTCTTCGATTAAGGTGACAAAGATACATTAAGCTTCCTGTTTGAACTTATACTATATGATGTTCCTCATCCTTTTATTTATAGAATTAAAGGGTTCAAGAATTAAGTTCTTCGTTTGAGTAAATTTTTACGAATAATCAAAGCTTGAATACTTTTTCAACGTTCAGTTGTCCTATATTCTTAATCAGAGTAGTTGTGATGTCTTCATTATGAAGTTCAATCCAGTATTATTGAAAATTTTTATTAAATAAATTTCCCTTACTGTCAATTACTGCATTTTCAATTCCTGAAAATTTCAGTATATTTAATGGAATGTAAATAATTCTTAAGGGTTGCCATCTAGAGAATACAGCAAAACTTTCTACAAAATTCAAGTTTAAAGCATCAACTTCTGTGTTTGGTGTCTTAATAAATGTACCTACCCTCGGAAACTGACCTAATTTACTTTCTATTGCTTTTACTTCTCTATTTACTTCAGTTACGTTGTATTCTGCTTGTTCAAACCGTTATATTGAAAAAATTACTCAGAAAGTCATCATTACCCAGAGAAATTTTCTGTTCTTTAATATTAGGGCATTTAAGGTTAATGTAAAATTTAATTATGATGTTAAACTGTGAATTCCAAAAACGATATTGCAAAATAGAATCACTTGATTTTGGAGACGTAGCTAAAAGACAAATTATCTAAGAATACAAAAGGATCATAAAATCAGTTATTTATGCATTAAACCGGACTAACACGTATAATCGGGTTCATAGAATATTAAATGAATTCCAGCTTTGAGACTGCACAACTGATAATAGTGATGCATAACAAAAGTAATTAAAAAGGAAACAGTAAACAACTGTTCAATAACTAAGTGAAATGCTTTTGCTATACAATAGAAACTTGTCACAAGAAAATTGTACATTTGGTAATGGGCTGTTATGGCCGCATACACCTGGGTTAGGAAAAAGGAAGGCGAATCTCGGCTTTTACTCATTCTATCTACATTAGACCATAATGTAAACAGAATGTTATTCCATCAAATCAAATCTATATATTTCTTTCATGAAGACTGAGGGGTTAGCCATGAACAGATATTTTATCTTTTTCAAGCTTTCCTGAAAGCAGGAGACTGTTCAAGCGATTGCGCACAAGTTTGGAGTTCACGAGTAGCAGTCTAGAGAATCGCATCTCTAAGAATGAACAGGCATTGGTATAATGTACACTTGCATAATCTGCCGTTTCTAGAGCTGTGAGCCTTCTTTACAATTAAGATTACTGTAGGTGAAATTTAATTTTTATAGGAATACGATTAGTTATTACAAAAAAGTAGACAAATGCAATTACAAAACTGAACAAATGCACTTGTCATGCACAAAAAGATAAATAGACTCAGAGCCAATGCTGAAAATAAACCTATTCAGTACAAAAAGATATATATTTATATTTTGTTCTTAATGTAAGAGAATAATTAATATCTTGCCTTAAGCTTGTAAGCTTTTATGAGAGTCTAATTCAGAAAGATTAAGACGTGATAGTAGAAATAGACCTTATATGAGATTTCAGGTAAAAAAAATAGTAGAAAATGAGTAGTCTCGTAAACTTCCAAGAAAGCATTTCGCTTATAACTTGTAATCGAAAGGAATTTTAATCATTTCCAGTCGACATAAAAACTTCTCATGAAACTATCTAGAATTCCCTTTATAACTGAAGAATGTTGGTGAAAATTTGAGACTTATCTTCAATTGAAATGTTATAACAACATGCCAAATTTCATCTCTTCATCCCGTTGCGTTCCTGAGTCATTTTGTTCACACACGGACAGAGGAGAGGAATCTTCCACAGATGGAGCCGACCCACAATTTGATGCGGATCTACAAGTCTGGTATTAAGACCACGAGCTACATTTAATCCATCTATCTCTTTCCGTTTCTTGCTACCGTGTTTACGTAGATACGGCAGAGAGATAGACATGATTCCAAAAATGAATTTCTGGAATCAGGGAGGCCTAAAGCACGAAAATTTATTAAAATCTTGAGATCAAATCCTTTGACAAATGCAATACTTTCTCTCTATGTACTTCACACACTAGAAAGCGAAGAAGTGGTTTAGGAAAAAGAAAGGATGGATTTTTATGCTAGCAGCTAAGTTGGGAAGCTAGCCGCAGCACATCTGATTGTGTATAAATCCCACGATTCTGCAGAAACGAAACAATTGACATCGAAAAATGAAACGAAGCATTGTCTTAGGGATGTGAGAAATCCATGACATGAGACAGCAACGTAAATTATCAAGCAGCCTGTCATTCATAAAGCTTCTATAAATTGTTTCTGTTTTGATTTCAACCGGATCACTCATTATTCTCGATTTTTTCCTAAAGAGAATAATAATGACTAAAAACGATTTCTGATGGAAGAAGTATAAATATGACATAATATTTTTGCAATGTACATTAGGAATTTTATAAATTTTCTGTGGTTATCTTCAAGGCATGTTATGTCAAATGAAGTGATTTTATCATTATTGCTTCATATTTATGGGAAAAGAGTCATGAAGATGCTGCTGCACCAAAAAGCCCATAAATTCTTTTTTAATAGATAAAAGTAAATATGCTGCAGCATATCTCATGTAAATCGAAAATAAATCCAATACTACATTTGCTAGGAATCTTCGGGTATTTATTCTTATTAATACTCCAAATTTAATAGGAAACGTTAAAATGCAAATTACGAGAAATCTTATTCAAAACTGGTTATAAAATTCCAGAAGAACACTCGCAACAAAAGTATGAAATTCTGACGCTGAGCTACACTATTCCTAAGAAAACCACATATAGTTTAAGTGATCCATCCTCAGGAATGTCAAAGAATGCTTTTGATATCCTTTGGGTTTTTCTGTCAATAAAAAGTAGAAAATAAAGTATATTTTTGTCCTAATAAAGTCGATAC
>BGPR01005633.1:65470-86199 GCA_013235015.1 Araneus ventricosus
TGTTTGATTTTTTTCCATAAAGTACTATTATCTTTGGGTGTGTTTCAACGGAACTTTTTTCTAGGTAACAACATTCTTGAAGGAACATTTTGCATTTCAAGCAGTTTCCTGGAAAGTGCTAAGAGGTACGTTATTGGGCTCCATTTTATTAACCAGGAATGAAAAGTAGTAACTGGACTCAGGAACATGTTATACGGAAGCAAATAATTGAAAAAATAAATTTTGCAGAGGAAGGAAAATATTGAACTGAGAGAAAAGAGATGAAGATCTGAAAATGGGAAGCAATGAGAAAATTTGGACAATTTTATCTGTTTTGTACAATAGTTAGGCTAATGCGCAGAATAGTTTATTGCAAAGTTAAAAGAAGTTACTGTAAGTATAAGTTTCCTCTGTTCCTATTCTTTCTCTTTGGCTCTCTCAATATATATTTTTTTGCATGGTCTCTTTTATTCTAATAACTGATAAAAATAAAGCATTTGTTGCAAAATTACTTCTAGCCAAACTACTTCTATGCTTATTAGAAACATGCCCTGAAAACGAATGTCTCTTATTGCACTATTATATGATGTTTGGAAGGTAAATTATTACAACCTTTGGAGTAATAATGTATTTTAAAGAGAATTTATGTGCTTGTAGTCTAAAGTTAAGTTTGTAAATTTTTTCATATTTATGCGGTGTTTTCTTTCAGGTTTGTAAGATATTTTATTTTTTTAAGTTAAAAGAAATGCTATGCTCTAAAGAGTAAAAAGGATTATCCATATAAACTAGTTGGATTCAACCAGCAGTTATACGAAAAGCAAAGTATGGTTAATAGTTTGCTTTACAAGAAGGCAGAAGCTTCAAATGTAACGCCTACATGACTATATAAATAAGCTCCGAAAGAGAGAAAAGGATATGAAAAGCTTTTTTGTACGTTTTGACAAAACACCTAAATTTTAGTACAATCACAGTTATTGCATAGAATTGGGAAGATATTACAAATGCACCGTTATTTCGTTATTGAAAGATTTGTTAGTATGTAGTGTGATTTTAAATACGTATATTCATATTTTTATAATATGTAAATGTAAAAGCATTATAGTTCCAAATTATTGTAATACTACCGCGTATTTAAATAACGACGTCATTTTTCTGTTATTTTATTTTTATAGTAGCAAATTTAGAGCTCTTTAAGGTATCAGACTGGTTTAAAATCGTCGTTTTTGATGAAATTATCAAAAACTTTTTATGACTTAATTTTGTAGCCTGTTTAACCAGCTTTCTAAAACTGTCTCACTTTTTACTCTACGTGGATTACAAATGGAGTTGCAATGTTTTATTATCGAACTGTAAGCATTATTTTATGTTGCATAAAAACTTTAAATGTGTTTTCTGAGAAATGATATTTTTGAGGAAAACTGTCGACCGTAACAATAATTTCTCAAAAAGTTATTCAAGTATTGATATGAAATTTTCTGAGATTGTTTTCTGTAATTTGCTTGATGTTTTCCTCTAAAAACTAAGGTCAATTTTAAAATCAAGTATTATTTTTAAGTGCTTAAATATAAACGAAAAGCATTTTTTATGAAAAATTACCAGTTTAGTAACTTTGCTCAGCTATATCTCAAAACTATTTTGAAGTACAAGAAATATTTTAGAGCATAACACAGATAACTGTCATAAAACTGTACTCCTACAAGGATTTATGTATATTTAGAATGTGATTTTGTCTATGGCTGTTAGCGTAAGGCAAATATATTAGTCATTTTTCTTCAAATTTCTCAGGTTTTTTTAAAAATATTATTTTGAAAGCCTCATTTTACAATATTTTCATAGTTTTACAACATATGCAGTTGAAAAATAACATTAAAATATATATATACGTTATTTTTCAAAAAAATGTCTCCGAACACAGTCGGATACCTTAATGACAAAATTGAAAATCTTTATTTTCGAACTGAAAAACTAATTATAGCTCTGATTTGAAGCAGAAGCGATTCACTTAGAATTTAAAAGCATCCCTTTGTTATATACAGTAATGCATCCCATGGATTTTGTTATCTATATACAGTTGCTCCCATTCCGAAATCACTTTTGTTCTCTTGCATTGTGAAAACCTAAATACAGCTCTATATTATTTTTATCTCAAAAAACAAACACAGCGAATTAAATTTGCGATTTTGGGATAATTCTGAGAGTTTTCTGACTTTACATGAGTGATGCCACACAATTTTTAGTTATTTATTAAAAAAAATTAATTTTCAAATAATTTTTTTTCTCTTTAAAATCTATTAATATTTTAAAATGATATCAATCAGAATGAATATCGACAAAATAATAAATCCTTTTAGCATTTTTCCAGTGTAATTTTTTAAAGGAATTCTTATGAAAAAAGAAGAATTAGGATAAGTAAATGAAAAAGAAGTATTTTTTGAGGTATCCGTGATGATGACGAAAACTTTGCGGGGAAATGTTTTTTTTTAAAAAAGCGAGCTCTATATTTTAAAAGAATTTCTCAAATCTCATATTTAAAAAAAGAGGAGGGGAAACTGATATGAACATTATATATGTATATCGATTCGCTTGCAAATAAATTTTTTTTGTCGTATCTGCATTTTTGATATAACCATTTAAATTATCATGAATAATAATGGAACTTTGAAACATCTACTCTAAGATTTTGTAATTCCAATTACAGGACGGTGATTTACCGTGGGATAATCTAAGATGTTTCGGCTGAATTTGAAATTTTTCGATCGAATAAAACATATTCGAAAAGAATATATCTTTGATATTAATAATTGCATACATAATCTATAAATAACTGCAATATTTCTCATATTTATTCATGTTCTTAGCATTTTTTGTAGGTTGAACCATAAACTTATAGAAAAAGCTGTTTTAAATGCCTCTAAATAATATTACAAGCATGGTAGAATTTCGTTGTTATGTACTTTATGACAAAACTTCAGTATTCTCTAATGACTATATAACTCTATTTACGCTGCTTGTGGTCTTCTATGAAAATAATGAAATACCTCATTTATTTGTAGACGGCTGAATGTCAAGTATTCGCAAATAAACTGCTTCCGACAAACGGACTGTAATGAATTTTAACTCTTTTCCTGCTATATTTCGGACAAATTTTCCTATTCTCGACAGACATTTTGTTCCTGACAAAGAGTGTTCGTCAAAATTTTTATGTGATTTGATGAAAACAAAGTTCACGTAACCTTTCAAATAATTAATGCTTCGTGTAAAATTGCGCCATAATGAAATGAGTAGAAATATACGCATTTTTGCCTATATTTCTACTCATATATATGCATTTTTAAACGAGTATATGCATTTTTCAAACGACCCACCAATAATGCTCTAATACATGCTCCCATCGTTAAATATGATTTTAGCTAGTCATGCAAATAATAACGATTAATAAAAGCACTCCATAGAATTGCTTTTAAATACACAATAATGACGATGCATGAGGCTTTCAAAACTGATCGGTTGAATAAATAAAGTTTAATTTTTTCCCGTGTAAATGTTTGGCGAAATGGAGTCAATTCATGCTCGTTTGGCCCACTTAAAGTTCATCGCGCTTACTTAATTTTAGAATCCGTTGAGTTACAATAAATAAAGAACGACATCAGATGAAATAATAGTATTATTAGCGTTAAAATTAGTTTTACGGAAAAACCAGTAAGTTCGAAAAATGTATAATCTCGTAAGTAAGAATTTCTTGAAAACAAATTCTAATATAACAATTAGTTGAAAAACGTACACATGGCCTCGAATGCATGTTTATTATGAAAAATGTTGCCTAACAAAATATTTGATGATTCAAATACATTGTGGTAAATTTAAAGATAATACCTCTCTAGTTTGGAACGAAACAATGAGCTTTGCTTTTGATACCCAGTAAATACTTCAATTGCTCCTATAAAAATTAGTTTTATTTGCTTGGATAAGTAATGCCAAATTTTTATGAACTTTGAATTTTTTCTCACCTTTTGTTTCCTTTTAATCCGTTTATGAACTTATTCTAGAATTCTGTAACTTGAGGTCACTTATTAAGTCTAATACTTTTTTATAATTGTGTAAACATAAACCTTTTCCTCGTGGGTCGTACTGATACTCAACCAGCAGATTTTTTCCTTTGCGCGAACATTGGCGCAACGTTTGTACCATTAGGACATTAGACTTTCATCTCCCTTCAGTATCAAATCGGTAAGGTCTCTAATCACACTGTAGATAGAATTATTCCCTCGATCCATTGCACTAACGACCTCTACTCATTGTTAACAAGGAAAAGCAGTCTGGGAGAAAGGGGCAGTCGAAAAGAAGAGAAAAGTTTCCTTAAAATGACATGAAAAAGCAGAAAAGCACTTTCCACTTGCTCTGACAAATAATATATATATATATATATATATATATATATATATATATATATAAATATAAGAGATAATATTTGTATATATATATATAAGAGAATAATAGACATTTCAACTAGCCTGTAATTTAATGGTTTGGAACGCAACGTTGCATTATATGCAAAGAATACATTCAATACAAGAAATAGGAGATAGTGTTTTACACAAAATTAATTAGAAATTGGTCTATTTATTTTTAATAGCTTTCCGTATCATTGATAGAATAATTATTTCATAATCTGTAACAAACGAATAATACATCTTTTTTCACAAAAGCTTTCAACAGGTGATGACAAAGAGAAATTAAACACGCAAGTAAAAATAAGTATCATTTGAGAGAGAAGCCACCTGTTTTTTCAATAATTGCAATAAGATAGTTCAAGCCGTGGTTTATTATTTTTTACACCACATTTCGGAAGGACAGAATTATAAAATAAAATAAAAGTAAAGTGGAGTGGAAGATATGATTTTAATTAAAAAATGAAAATTAGTAATGCCAGGCAACCTTCTTATTTCAAAACTGTGGGAAAAATTTTGGAAAAAAAAATGTTGTTAAAAATTCACAACATGTGAACTCCCCAAGCAATTAAATTCAAATTTTTGGTTATTTCAAAAGTATTCCGCAAATAACACTAAATATTTCCTTTCCTAAACAAAGTTTAAAGAAATTCACAAAAAAATTTAATAATGAAGAAATAAGAGGTATTAATAGTAAATCACGCGAATGATGTGATATTTTCATTCGTTTCAAAAATTACTCTATATGAACTATGAGAATCTACCATTGAATTTTACCTGTATCCCAGGCACGATTTACTTTTAATTAGCTAGTTACACATGCTGAATCTAGTTATTTTATTTATTACAAAACTTTTATAGTGAACCCAAAATATTAAATGAAATTTATCTTTATTATTTTACAATTAATCTAAATGAGAAACTGCCAAAATAAAAAATAACGACTTTTTCAGTTTCAGAAATACCTATTTCTTTCAACCTGAAGATACAGCTAATTTTGTTGATGATTAAAGTATAGGCGTGCATATAGAAACTAAACACATAGAATTTGTTAGTCAAAAGACTCGTCGAAGATAACCTGTTAAAAGATGTGTACATGATTTTTTAACTTTTCTTCAATCTTCGAAGATTTCCCAAATTTGAAACGAACACCAAACTCCAAAAGCCAAGAAAAAGGTTTCGAGTTTTCCGAGCATTCAGCCGCATTGTCATAATTAATAATACGACTGTTTTGAGTCGAAGCTTATGAGTTGGGCAGCACATGCGCACGGAGATTTCAATTCACGCGCTGCTTCGTATTTAGGATGGTAATCTTAGCTAAAATCTCGGTTGGCAGTCATCATCATCAGGTTTAAAGCGGAACTTGGACAGTTTATGGATTGAGCCGGATAGGGTTGTTCATAACCCTTAATGTCTATCCACGCACCCACCTACTGTGATATTAGCGTACTTAAACACCAAACATTCCACATTTGTACGCATGGGAATGAAACAGTCTTACACAATGTTCCGAGGCCTTCTATAGACATTCCGGCGAATTGGTTTCGAAGGGAACTTATCTTGTGTAATAGCACAACACAATGGACCAAGAGTTCATTAATATTCCATACTTCGACGGAGTATTTAGAGCTCACTCAATCCGTGAAGATGGCGATAGAAATCGACCAGAATCTTTCGACACGATTATTTGTTCACTTCAATAAGGGGTTGCATTAGTAATGAAGTGTATCTTCTGCCTAATATGTATCATTATTGAATAAGGACAGCTCGAATTTCCTTTCAAACTTTATCAGTCTCACTTCTGTCCAACGTAAGTCTTGATATTACGAGACACAAGTCAAATAGGGAAGAAATGCTATGCTTCCATTAGCATCCAGAGAAACGAAGATTTGTTGCGGAAATTGTATTTAAGAAAATAGGATTCGTAATTCAGTATTTTCGAATGTATATATTTGTAACTATACAAAGGAAAATTATTCTGAGATTTCATACCAATCTTTATATACTTCACAAATAGATATTCCAACTTATAAATAAAGTTACATTTTTAATTCAAATATCGCATAACACGACACACTAAAAGTTTATGCTACTAAACTGGAATTTTAAAATACGGTATATAAATAAAGGGTTAAAATAAGTAAAATCTTTACAAATATAACCCGTAGCAATTTTATTTTTATTTAAAAATTTCATAGATATAACCACTAACTTCATAGACAATGCATTCATTTGAGGATTTCGATTGGCAATACTTTAAACAGATAAATTCTTGACTATTAATTTATAGAAGTATTTAATCTTTTGAAAGAGAAGAAACGTGTTTTATTAAATATAGCTTAAGTTACAAAAATTTAATTATACGGAACTTTCTGCGATAATTTTAGTAATTTCAAAGAAATTTCACATCGGATAGAATGTTGAATGAATAATATAGAATACATATTTCTTCAGTATTCATTTATGTATCGAAAAATAAACATAATTTAATATTAATGTATTTGTTTCTAATTAGGTTAGATCAAAGTTTTGATATGATCTGTATATTCTTTAATTTAACAATCAAATTATCAATTTGTACCATATAAAAAGATTCAGCACAAAACCAAATTGGGACAAAAAAAAACTCTTACCAATGGCTCTACATTATTATAAATTTGCTAGTTACTGTAATCTCGTTTGAAATTCTTCTATGATGACAAGTGAAAAATCATTTTTTAGTAATGTTCCTAGAAACTGGCAGTCATAAAAACATTTGCTTAAAGTACAGACAATTTTCATACAGCTAATGGAAGTCCGTTGATCGGAATGGCTGGCACCACCGCCAAAGGTTAAAAGGCCTATTAGTCAAAGTTCATAATTTAGCAAAGCCATTTAAATATACTACCATTTTTTATCTAATGAATGAAATTCTCGTTTAAATCCATATCGAGTAATATATGCTTTATGTTAGAAAAATGTTCGCGCAATTTTATCTGTTATATTGTTAGTGCCGAATTAAGTTAACTTTGAGATCTTTTTTGTCCTTGTATGTACAAAACAAGTTAACCAATCTATTAATATTAGAAAGACATCAGTCTAATCAGTTTGACGGAAACAAAATGAATAATGTAATAGTTTTTTCCAGAAAACCTAAAAGTAGGTTACTTAATTATTCTCTTTTTATATTAAATAATGGAAATAAGTGTTATTCAGCTTATACTATAATCTCTTTTTAATATTACTTTAAACATTTCTTTTATTATACATGATTTTTTATAATAAATGTTTTGTATTTACAGGAACGACAGTACATATATGACCTTAGATACCGTTTTCAACAGTAGCAAATGACAAGCTCTTTTTAGAATATGACTTTAAAAAATGAAAATATAGCAAACTATTCAATGCGAAGCATTTTACTCATTCTTTTTTATAATATTTTATTATAAAATTTGATTAAAGCAAATTAATAGGTTCTACGTTTAACTCATAGTCTTAAAGACAGAAATTTAATTTTTGTCTTAAGCTTTTGGGAAAGGCCTTATCTTCATCTGATTCGTTTGAAGAACAGATAATCATATAACTACTAATATTTTTGAGAGGTTCTGTAAATGGAAAATAAAAAATATTATGGAAAGGAAACCTGTGACATTACGACCTTCGTCAACTGCCTTATAATAGTATCATTCGTTTATTTTGTCAATTAACATAGAGAGTAAATATATTATAGATTAGAAACCTGTGGTATTACAATAGTTGTAAACTGCCTTAAAAGGGTCTCATTCCTTTATTTAAGTAATTAAGTATTTTCGATGAAAGTTCATGTAGTAAAAGTGAAATTTTTGTGGGATGGAATGGGGCAAGTTCGAAGTTTGGTTTAGCGAATAATATGAATAATGTAGAAAACGAGAGCTGCACTTGCCATTTTGGAAGGGCACTAATGTGTTTCTATGGATCTTTTCAAATCCATCCACGCATAGCAAAAAAGGCTTCTTGGGAAGTTTTGATACCGTTGAATCTAGAAAATCTCACTCCAAACGAAAAAAGAATATTTCTGGATATGCTTCAGAAATCATAATGGACATAGACTGATTCGAAAAGTATGCGCAAAAGCCATCTCAAAATAATATTTGAGTGACTATTTTTTGCAATGGTCTTGATTGAGTGACTATTTTTTCTCTCTTCGCTTTGGGTACGACAGTTATTCATCACAACTAGCGATCTCTTACGTAGTTGTAGTATTAATTAAACATGAATTTCGATATTACAGAATTCTTGAGTATTTTATACAAGAGTTAAACAATTTTAATCTGAGTATCTTCGTTATCACGATGGATTTTATTGATACCTATATTAAGAACCATGCAATTGCGGATCAAAGTTTTGGCTAACGAAAACTAATTAATGCATCGACGACTCTTTTCTCTTAAGGCTACCAGGGACCTTCAAAATCCATTTTATAAATTTTCAGTTAATAAATTTGAAATTTTGCAGGCATTAATAGGAGCCTATATAAGACAACATCCAAAATTTCTCCGCAATATATTTATTTCTTTCTGAGTTGTGGGTATAAATGTAATTTTTAATAACAATTTATGGCCTTTATGAAAAATGTTCCAGGCGCTTCAGTTTTATTCAAATTTTATGACATTTTATATAAGTATAAAAATATTTATGGAAAAGAATTTTTGACATTCATGTAGAAGTTATTTCGTTATTAATCCTCAAATATTTTTTCCGTATCAAATATTGGGGATTTTTTTTTCCAAAATCAATAGTTTCGAGCTATTATGCGTATTCTTTATGAAATTCGTTTCTTAAACATGAAAATTAATCCCAATTTTTGTTTTAAAATGTTAGAGTAATTTTGGAGAGCCTAAAACATTTATCATAAAGGTCATTAAATGTTATTAAAAATTGTTAAAAAAATTAAAAATACTCATAAGCAAGAAAGAAAGAAATATATTGTAGTGAAATTTTGTGTGTTGTCTTATATAGTGCTCTAATTAGTGCCTGCAAAATTTCAAACTGATTTGTTGAAAATTTAAAAAAAAATGATTTTGAAGATTCCTGGTCGCCTTAATAATAAAGGTATTTAGTTAGTGCTGCGAAACATAGATGTCGCCCCCTTCTCCCGAGGAAAACGCCCCGTTTCCAGTACGGATTTGAATAACGGGTGAGGAATATCGCAAAACCACTAGAATAATATAATCCGTTAGAGCATTAATTAATTATCGCGAAATCCGAGAATAAGATTAATTTGGTGATTCTGGATTGTATTTAAATTGACTCTGATCTGCAATGATATGGATGCTAAGTTATGTTTATTCGATGTGAAAGAAACTGAAATTTCATTCTAGAATAAGGGAATAATGTAACATAAGAAAATATTTGTAACCAGCAATATCGAAACAATTCCTCAGATGCCGAATTGCAAGCCTTAGGTAGTAATCGACGCTATACTTACGCGAAGAAATTCGACATATTTTGTATGTAATAAAAGGTAGCATAACTTTAATATACTGATTTTAACCCTTTCGAGCTCAAATTTGTTGGTTAAAAACGAAAAAAAAAAAAAAAAAAAACCCTTAGAAATACTACATATTTAAAATTTTTCATTTATTACAGATGAATTATTTTCTTAATAAATTAATTCAAATTATTCAAACATTATTCTTTTGTATCCAGATCCTCTTGATATCCAGCCCCCGTCAAACCCTCTTCAGCCAACTTTAAAGCGAAAACTTATAGAAAAGCACTTTACTCCAGCGATGCTAACATCACAGGGCCGGAAAGCGTGAAGTTATATCAAGAGGAATGTAAACTTAAGTGCATTTGGTTTTAATTTTAAAAAATCCGCTCATTATTTTGATGCAATTTGATTACAATCGGTAGATGGCCATAAAGCATAGCAAAAGAAGATCATATTCTGTAAGAACCCAAAAGGAATCACAGCACATAAGCAGGGAAGTTCTCAAAATATGTATTCCTTTGTTCTGAAAAGTTTTTGTCTGAAAACGGTTGTTGCCAGTCAGTAAATGACGGCGCACAAGCGATCTTCCTGTGCCAGCTTACGTACGGCGAAAAGTCGTACACAACGGCTTCAAAAGTGAGACTATTTTGAACCATATGAAAAAAATTCCAAAAAAGATTTTCGAAAAAATACTCCAAATTCGCAAAGGATTGCTGCAACCGCCTTTATACGAATCAGCAATTTCGAGCTTAGCTCCCGAAAGAGACCCAGAGCGACGCTGAATGACGAAGTCTTTGAAAATTTCCCAGTAGTTAAAAGACGCCATGATTTAAGCACAATATATGCGAATCAGAACCAGTTATAACTTAAAATTATTCCCCTTTAGTCAACCTTCAAAATGCTACAATGATCATTCCGCGTTTTGCCGAGAACTCTACTTTTTAAATTAGGTAAAAACTTAACTTCCAAATTTTTACCAACAAAGAAAACAGTCATGGAAAAATAACCAACATCTTAAATTATCCACCACACTCACAATTTCTCAAAACTCAAACTCCACGCTTCCCTAGTAATTCTCAAAATTATTAAAGTTCCTCGAAGTCGTGATAATTATTATAATTGAAAGGACAATTCGAAATTAGATGTGGAATTCCATAGATGCTTCGTATCAGGCGGAACTTTATAAAAGAAACTCCGTTACCGTGACCTTATTCGTGTCAACTACTCGATCAGTAGAGTAAAATTGGCTGCACACCGGGATTTTTTCGATGCGCGTGTTTTCCGTTGAAGTTCCGTAAAGCTTTTTTGCTGTCATAATCTTGTATTTTTTGCTCATGTCAATTGCTTTTAGCAAAAAGTTCTTGGCACATATCGACGTAGAAATTGAGAAGCGCCATTGCTTTGACTGGTACGACGAGATGGAGAAGCTTCATCACGCTATCTGGCGCTGTTTTTTAAAATTCCTTTGCATTCAAACGATTAAAAGACAATTGTAAAAAATGGGTTCGGATGATAAAATTAGGCGATGTAAACTATTGCGATTTAAATAGTGTTGTAGTATGCACATGTTAGAAACACAATCACTTATAGGATATTTCTTATTTACCAACCGAAACACTTTTCTCATTTGCAAACAGTCTGATATACAGAGTATAAGAAAAAAAAAGCCATAAGAATTTTCCCCAAGACATTTTTTAACATGTTTTAAAGAACACATTGATGTAAAAATTTTATTGACTGGATACTGATGAGGAAGGGTAAGATTATTGATAGGTAAAAGGGGGCTTACTTCAATCAAAAATTTTGTGTAAATTATTCAGGATTATTAATTGTAAACTACTCTTCCTTGAAATAACCCGGAAACCCCTGTTAACCGAGTCGGTTTAGTCTTTTTATGCAAACAATTCGGAGGTGATTAATGGTTGTAATGTTAATAAAATCCGCTTTATTTATATTTGGTAAAAATATTACATATTTAATGACATGAAAAATGAAGAAAAATTTACTTTTGATGAGTGAACATAAAATACAGGAGGGATTTTGAAAAAGATCATTAAAACATGGGATGCAATGTAAAAATATTTTTCTGCAGGAAAAAAGTCCATTGTATGCGGGCTTCCTGTGCTTTGATATCATTCGCATAATTTTTAATAAATAAACCACGTTTATACTATAGTCTATCATGTTGCGGTTTCCTATCACACGAAAAAGTGCGATGTCAGTAGCTTCTGTATTTTCAGTATAATCTTATAAAGTTAAGAAATTAAGTTTACACGAAATTATTAAAAGTAATAGTTTACCAATTAGTTTTGAGAGAAATGTTTTCTATCAACTATTAATTCCTATTTCTCGATGACTAAGGTAATTACAAGTATAAACATATTACTTAAAACTGCCTTCAATTTTCAATTACTTCTTTGTGATATTTTCTTGCTGAAATAAATTCTTGCCAAATTTATAAGCATTCTTAGTCATTTTCTTAGGCTCTGTTCTTCGAATCTTTTGCAACAACTAACTTGAATAACTCACATAGTACATTTAGTTGAGAATATTAATCTGCCTGATTTAAGTTCGATTTCCTATAGATATGTGAAAGCAAGAGTAGGCAATTCATGGTTCATTATAAATAACAAAAATACACAATGGCACATACATTTAAATTTGTAAATGATTATTAATATTATAAATTTCAACCACCCTAACGTTATTATGGAGAAAATGCTATTATTTTGAAAAATTGATTGTCTATCCAAGGCTTCTATTAGATTAGGTTAAATGTGTTGAATTAGCATCCCTTTTTGAAATGACACGAGGGCTATTTCGAGACAGACTTCGTAATTTTGAACTGTGGTGAAATGACGAGGACATGTCTTGAGACTGTACCCACTTTCCAACTTTCCACCCAGCGAGAGGACGTTTGAGCCATGGTGTTAGATTTAACATACCCCAGGCCCACCTATACGGAAGATCTTCGGTAGAATAATCCTGAAGCTTTCGGTTCTCCGAGCCCGAAGACGATACTATCACTGAATCATCACAGCTCCACGAATGTTTCAAAAGTCGTAGAAGAAACGCTTTTATTTATTTATTTACATTGAGGATCTAATTACAACTGCACGTGCAGAAACAGTTGCTTGAAATTAGATTTCGGAAGGAGAAGTTATGCAGATTAAGGGGATAACGGCCTTTGACGCTAAAAAACCCTGAATTCGTAGTATCAAGGCAAGACAACATGACTTGCAATTTCAGCCCGTTAAATTGGTTATTCAAATTTTCTTGATATTTAGGTTACTTTTCTTCATTTTAAACTTCAAATTCTTAATGCGACTTACACAGTTCAACTTTTTTCTTTCTTTCTTTAAACCACGTATGGTTAATCTATGACTCCAGCTAAATACTAAAAAAAAAATTTTATTCCATGACTAACAAATGTTTCTCTTAAATTCTGAACGAGTTTGAAAGGAAAAATTTAAATTTTGAAATGAATTTCCGAAAGCGGATATAAGCAAATGTACTTTTAATAATCCAATGAAGAAATAAATTTGAAAGCTACAGTGTTTTCGTATTAACATTCCTATTTTGAAGTGACACGAGGGCTGTTTTGGGACATACTTCATAACGTTTGCAACTTTTTTGCTAACTTACTTTTAGTTTGCTGAATACCTTATGAAAGTTGCACACTAGATGCTCAAAGTTGATGCAAAATGAATTTCATGTAATACGACCTCATGGACGAGGTTTATAAATTAATGAAGCATCGTTGCATTGCTTCTTTTACGGCGTAGAATAACATTACAATTAGTTTTTATATTTTCGTATATCTCGGCTTGTATGAACGCATATAAAATAAAACAATAAAAGCCCCGGACTTGACATGCCCATTTTATATCAAAACCTCCGAAGAATTGTGTTATCTATACCAATCAATTGTTATAGCATTGTTGAAATTTAAAATAAAACTCATTACGTTTTTAGATAAAAAATGTATATAAATTACCATCAAAATTGGTTTACTTTATCAGCCACTCCTTTATTTCATTTTTGTATTAAAAATATCTAGCCATATTTAATACACAGTCTAGATATAGGATCTTATGTCAGTCTCTGTATCGACTTTATTAGGACAAAAATATACTTTATTTTCTACTTTTTATTGACAGAAAAACCCAAAGGATATCAAAAGCATTCTTTGACATTCCTGAGGATGGATCACTTAAACTATATGTGGTTTTCTTAGGAATAGTGTAGCTCAGCGTCAGAATCTCATACTTTTGTTGCAAGTGTTCTTCTGGAATTTTATAACCAGTTTTGAATAAGATTTCTTGTAATTTGCATTTGAACGTTTCCTAGTAAATTTGGAGTATTAATAAGAATAAATACCCGAAGATTCCTAGCAAATGTAGTATTGGATTTATTTTCGATTTACATGAGATATGCTGCAGCATATTTACTTTTATATATTAAAAAAAGAATTTATGGGCTTCTTGGTGAAGCATCATCTTCATGACTCTTTTCCCATAAATATCAAGCAATAATGATAAAATCACTTCATTTGGCATAGCATGCCTTGAAGATAACCACAGAAAATTTATAAAATTTCTAATGTTCACTGCAAAAATATTATGTCATATTTATACTTCTTCCATCAGAAACCATTTTTAATCATTATTATTCTCTTTAGGAATGAAAAATCTAGAATAATGAGTGATCCGGTTGAAATCAAAACGGAAACAATTTATAGAAGCTTTATGAATGACAGGCTACTTGATAATTTACGTTGCTGTCTCATGTCATGGATTTCTCACATTCCTGAGACAATGCTTCGTTTCATTTTTCGATGCCAATTGTTTCGTTTCTGCAGAATCATGGGATTTATACACAATCAGATGTGCTGCGGCTAGCTTCCCAACTTAGCTGCTAGCATAAAAATCCATCCTTTCTTTTTTCCTAAACCACTTCTTCACTTTCTAGTGTGTGAAGTATATAAAGAGAAAGTATTATATTTCTCAAAGGATTTGATCTCAAGATTTTAATAAATTTTCGTGTTTTAGGCCTCCCTGATTCCGGAAATTCATTTTTGGAATCATGTCTATCTCTCTGCCGTATCTATGTAAACACGGTAGCAAGACACGGAAAGAGATAGATGGATTAAATGCTCGTGCTCTTAATACCAGACTGGTAGATCCGCATCAAATTGTGGTCGGCTCCATCTGTGGAAGATTCCTCGTCTCTATCCGTGTGTGAACAGAATGACTCAGGAACGCAACGGGATGAAGAGATGAAATTTGGCATGTTGTCATAACATTTCAATTGGAGTTCAGTCTCAAATTTTCACCAACATTCTTCAATTATAAAGGGAATTCTGGATAGTTTCATGAGAAGTTTTTATGTCGACTGGAAATGATTGAAATTCCTTTCGATTACAAGTTATAAGCGAACTGCTTTCGTGGAAGTTTACGAGACTACTCATTTTTGACCTGAACACCACTAATTTTTTTACCTGAAATATCCTATAAGGTCTATTTCTACTACCATGTCTTATTCTTTCTGAATTAGACTCTCATAAAAGCTTCCAAGCTTAAGACAAAATATTAATTATTGTCTTCCATGTAAGAACAAAACATTAATATATATCTTTTTATATTAAATAGGTTTATTTTCAGCAATGGCTCTAAGTCTATTTATGTTTTTGTGCATGACAATTTGTTCCTTTTTATAATTGCATTTGTCTAATTTTTTGTAATAACTAATGGTATTTCTATAATTATTAAATTTCATCTATATTAATCTTAATTGGAAAGAAGGTTTATAGCTCTAGAAACGGCAGATTCTGCAAGTGTATGTTATACCAATGCCTATTCATTCTTAGCGATCCGATCCTCTAGATTGCTACTCGTGAACTCCAAATTTGTGCACAATCGCTTGAACAGTCTCCTGTGTTCAGGAAAGCTTGAAAAAGATAAATATATCTGTTCATGGCTAACCCCTCAGCCTTCATGAAAGAAATATATATCGAAGAGATATATAGATTTTATTTGCTGGAATAACATTCCAGTTTTTTCGACTACATTATGGTCTAATGTAGATAGAAGGAGTAAAAGCCAAGATTTACCTTCCTTTTTTCTAACCCAGGTGTATGCGGCCATAACAGCCCATTACCAAATGTACAATTTTCTTGTGACAAGTTTCTATTGTATAGCAAAAACATTTCACTTAGTTATTGAACAGTTGTTTAGTGTTTCCTTTTTAATTACTTTTGTTATGCACCACTATTATCAGTTGTGCAGTTTCAAAGCTGGAATTCATTTAATATTCTATGAACCCGATTATACTTGTTAGTCCGGTTTAATGTATAAATAACTAATTTTATGATCCTTTTGTATTCTTAGATAATTTGTCTTTTAGCTACGTCTCCAAAATCAAGCGATTCTATTTTGCAATATCATTTTTGGAATTCACAGTTTAACATCATAATTAAATTTTACATTAACCCTAAATGCCCTAATATTAAAGAACAGAAAATTTCTCTGGATAATGATGACTTTCTGAGTAATGTTTTCAAAATAACGGTTTGAACAAGCAGAATACCAACGTAACTGAAGTAAATAGAGAAGTAAAAACAATAAAAAGTAAATTAGGTCAGTGTCTGAGGGTAGGTACAGTTATTAAGACACCAAACACAGAAGTTGATGCTTTAAACTTGAATTTTGTAGAACGTTTTGCTGTATTCTCTAGATGGCAACCCTTAAGAATTATTTAGATTCCATTAATTATACTGAAATTTTCAGAAATTGCAAATGCAGTATTTGACAGTAAGAGAAATTTATTTAATAAAAATTTTCAATAATACTGGATTGAACTTCAAAATGAAGACATCACAACTACTTTGTTTAAGAATATAGGACAACTGAACGATGAAAAAGTATTCAAGCTTTGATTATTCGTAAAAATTTACTCAAACAAGGAACTTAATTCTTGAACCCTTTAATTCTATAAATAAAAGGATGAGGAACATCATATAGTATAAGTTCAAACAGAAAGCTTAATGTATCTTTGTCTCCTTAATCGAAAAACTAAGTTTAATTCCAATCCGGGACAACGGCAATGAATTACAAAAAAGAATCAATCGAGAATTTCGGTACCTCCATTTTATTCTCCTGTTTCTTGTGTTAGATGTGCAACCACATAATCCCTTTCAACGGGATTCTCCAAATTTTCTCTTAAATTGAATTCTGTCGATAAAATTGTCTTGACTTCGTGGACGAAGATCGCGAATCCTGATTTCTTTCCATCAGACGTGTGTGAGGAGCACGTTAATTCTAATCTTGATTTCAGCATCTGACAAGCGTGTCGGGTAGTGCCAACACAGAACACTCACTATCTAACTTTCGGCTTAAAGTGTAGCAACCCTTTCTTGCGTTCCATAGATTCAAAGCGAAATTCCTTCCAGAGACTTAATTCAAAATCTCAGGGCCTTAATCGCAAGTCAGAAGATTGGCTTTGGATTTCAAGGAGAATTTGCCGTGGGTGCTGTTCTCTCTACATTAAATTTCAGCAGGTGTCAAATATCTTAATTTTTGCATGATTTGGAAGTTTGGAGCGTGGGTGGCTGACTGAGGAGTTATCATCATCCTACGTCTGTTAATGAACCTACGAGGTATGTCTCCTATGGTTCTCATATAGCATCAAAATTGGATGTCAACATAACAAATCACATTGCAATGCTAAATTAGGAAATCATTTATCTCCGATTTCTTTCCTAGACTACCTCATAAATAAATGTCTTACTAAAATGAAAGCTACAAGAAATAGAAACATAACAGAGATCTTCATTTATTATAGATTACACTTTGATCGAAATGAAAGTTCAGTTAAGAGTTATTGAAAAATATATTAATTGGATTAATATCGCTATTTGTTACTACAATCTAAATTTTGAATGTAAATTCATTTAAATCTGATTCCTCATGAGTGCACTTTTGGATGATGGTATATCACGTTTACTGAAAAAGGTATGCTCTGTACTTTACCAATAGCCGGAATTATTTGTCAACCAGCCGGTTTTGGCGATCAGCCCGTTCCCTTGAGATCTTGGCTGAGTTTTGTTTCAGTGTGATCGTTCCTGAAATTTACGGTAGTGTAAAACAGGAACGGATAAAAAAATAACCCATTTGATAGAGTAAAACGGATACAAGTCTCAGAAAAAGAAGGAAATCATTTTAAAGAATGGTTAAGGATCTCAACCACAATTTATTTTAAAACAACGTCTAGTTGTTACCGAAAAACAAAAATAACTGAAACTCTTTAAGAGAGTGGAGTACTGCTTTCAAAAATAGCAGATCAGGAGGACTTATACGAGATATGAAGCGAATAATATATAATTAAAATCTGTTAGAGCGAGCACCGAGTCACTTACTGAATTGTGATTATTATTTTCATAATGTTTGTGTATCCAAATAAAACAATTATTATTTTCTCGAAACCAATTCCACCATAGTAACGCCGTGTATGTGTCCAAGACGCACGTTTGATCCGAACTCGTGAGTCAAACGCCTTCTCGCTGGCATTGTGTGGATGTTTGGAGAGGGAATGCCGGCTCAGATGTTGAATCCAATGATGTTGATGCTCTTTATATGAATATGGGAAGACTGAACCAAGACCCAAGTTTAATATGATGTTGTGAATCAGACGTGTTCTCGCTGGCATGGCGTGGATGTTTTAAGAGAGAATGCCGGCTCAGATGTTGTCCTCTTCATATGAATATAGGAAGACTGTACCAAGACGCAAGTTTAATATGATGTTGTGAATCAAACGTCTTCTCGCTGGCATGGCGTGGATGCTTGAAGATAGAATGCCGGTTCAGATGTTGCCCCCTTCATATGAATATGGGAAGACCGTACCAAAATAAGCTTTGCCAATATAAGCTTTGCCTTATTTCAAAACGGGTCTTTAATCTAATCAATCTAACTGTTCCTGTTTTCAATTCAATCAATTTCAAGAACTCAATAACGCTATAAAATAACTGAATTTAAATTTAGTCGCCCATGCAACTTTTACACGACTAACGATATATATTGGATTTTACATTAGAGTGAAGCATAATTTTTTTTATACATTTATACAAGTAATATAAAATGAAAATGGAAACTATCTAAGTTAACTAACTTAATTAAAGGAAACTTCTCGCAACATCAGGTGCACATCGAAGTTTGCAGGAAAGGGGACAGAAAACTGAATCTTTTTCGGTTGGAAATGTTTTTATAGGTTTATCTGAAAGATTCTGCGCTTTTTCAATAATGCTGATGCTCAAATGCCATGAAACTTTTTGCATATGAATAACTAAATAAATGTCAATCCTGTCCGAATGTTAATGTAAAAGAAACTCAAGCTGCGTATACCGACTAAAACGAACCTATCTCCTATAGAATTATGAAATTTCTATTTTTGAAATTTTTAACGAATTTACTTTTTCAACATCGTTTTCGTCTCAATAATTATTGAAAACGATTGCTCTACCCAATAAGATGACATAGAAAATTAATTGTTGAAACATTTTCATCAAACACATTCTTTTTAAGAAATACGGTCTCTCAATAGAAAAAATTCTGTTTGAACGAAAAGGTAGATTTAAAAATGAGCAAATACAATGAAAGTTGAACAAGGAATTTATCTTGAGTAAAATGTAAAGGCAAGCGTCTTTAAAACGATGTAAAAATGCATTTAATGGGCGAAGGAGACGCATTGTGTGCGAGTACACGAAAAATGTTTCAGCTTTCACCCGAGTCAACAAAAGCGCATTTTGAGCCCGAAAAAAACCCGCCTTCAAGCTCTCAGTCTTTTAATGGCATTCTCTAATCTTATCGATGTTGCGATAATAAATGAAAATGAAAATCATTATGTCTCGTCATTACTTCCAACATTTTTAATACGATGTCCAATAAAACCTTTCAGACACGGTCGCTCGATCATCGGAAACAAAACAACGCCAGAGAAATCATTCACTGCCTCCACTGGTGGTGCCCACGAGTGGTCCCGACATTGTTTCCAGAATTTGTTTCATCTCATTCATCATCGGATCAAAAGTCTCGTCGACGAAGCGAGTCATCTGCAGTTCAATAAAAGACAATCACTCACATCCCAAATGGAAGAAGATGGAAAGTTGACGACGGAAAGTATTATTGGATTGAATGCTCAAATTTGCCGTATTAAAAGTGAATTGGAATCTTTTCTATTGTTATACAATGGACGGTGGCATAACATCTTGGTAATAAATAAGATGGGAATGCATCACGATCAGTTCTTTCGGACCCTGCGTGAATAAAGAGTTATTTCGGGTATTTGTCCCCTGATAAATGAATATCACTTAGGAGAAGTGTTTTCAGAGAAAGTTGCCTCAGTTATGTGTGTTTCCTTATCTGTTATCTTTCTATGCTTCTGTTATTCTGATTGTTTTGCCCGAAGTTTTAAGAAGTAAAATATCAGACAAAGGATGATGTAAAATCAACTGTAAAGTATTCGAACTATACCGAAAATTTTGAGAAAAGTCCACAGAAGAGTTGTTAGACTTTTTTGCAATCTCAGTATACGTTAATTATCTTTAGAAATAAAAATAAATTTTTATATTCTCGAAAATAGACGGGGTCTTCGGTCTCTGGTCGAAAATAACATTTTAAAACAGAATTTATATACAAAGGGATAGTCACAAGAAAGGGCATTTTGATAAAAATCGAGACTTTCTTGATCATGTTACTAATTAAAATGCTTCAGGACGCATTTTTATCTGCTGAAAGTAATTATTCTAAAGATTTTTTCTTTTAGGACTAAAAGATGCATGTTTCCAGTTATAA
>BGPR01005634.1:0-66878 GCA_013235015.1 Araneus ventricosus
ATGGTGAACTTTCGTTTTCATTGATTTCTTTCTTTATCAAATGCTTTGATGATCATTACTAGTAATAGGCGAGTTCTGTACATAAGCCTATAATTCGAATTTATTAGGTTAATTTTAGGTCAAAACTGAAATCGTGCTCATTTCTGAATTGTTTTCGTTAGTTAAATACGTCCGTATCTTTTAAGTGCCAGCGAACTATCTTTAAGGCCTATAATTAACTCAAGAACTCGCTCTTAGCTCCTGTTCTATGTATTTAATTAAAAAATAATTACTCAATTTTTGCACTCTAGGTGCTGTACATATATTTATTTAAATTACTTTTTTATTTATTGGAATAACTAATATTGCTTTATACATCAAAATTATTTACTGTTTATTAATTAATTACGTAATATTCATTAAAACTTTAAAATAAATCTTTATCTCTTGTGTTTGTTTTTAAACCCAATTTTTCTTAATTCGAACTTTTGGATACATCTAATTTTCATTGTGGATCCCTCAGTTTCAAATTAACCAAATTCGAATTTGATATCAATATTCAATTTACAAATAGTTCGCGGAACAATTTATCAAAGTACATCAGTTTTTTCAGAGTAAAGTAGCCGACTACTACTCTACTGATAATAAAGAAGAATGTGTGTGTGTGTCTTGGCGCTCTACAGGCCAGACCACTGGACTTATAGCCACTAAATTTGGGCATAAACATACTTTGGAGGGTGGGAATGTGCACCTCGGAGCCCTTTTTAAAAATTTTAATTAGAATTTTAATTAAATATTAAGCGAAATTTTGGCGTGTTTCCTTTATAACTTCCGAAAATATTACAGCATAACGCCATCTTGAAAGTGCAAAAAATTACCTTTTCAATGATATCAATTAAGTTGCCGTACAATATTTTCTCTAATTTTAATGAATTTTTAAAAATATTTTTTGGCATAATTTACTACAATACTTTTCATTGTTGCAACGCAATTCAAACCGTTTTCATTGTTTAAACAAACATTTAATTGCGTGTTTCTCCATCATTGTTGAAAGATAAGGCAATATCTTAATGTTTAATGCCATGTTTTAATCAGCACATTTTCATCCAGTTAATATGAGGCTGGAAGTAAAATGTGCCGCGCCATTTTAAAGTTAAAATCTAATATATATTTTGCAAGAGGAATAAGAGTGAAGTTGATGCCAACAATGTGCAGTTTGATGTTGCATGACACAGCCAGTCACTTGACTCTATTAGGGACGTTCATGCAGACAACGAACAGATCAGGTGTAAATCTACTGAAAGAACATGGATTAAATGTCTATCATAATTTGAAATTGTTAAGGGAACTATATATATTAAATTATGCATAAGAGATTCCATTGAAATTATATTACCGGTGAACAAGCTAGTCGCCGAAGATGGCTAGTACACAATGAATACGAAAAACATACAATGCGACACGATTCTAAATATCACTAGCTCATTCCAAAAAGCGCACATCACTATAATTAAAATATTTTGTCTATTATTGAAGTATATTGAGTAAATAAATGTTTCATATTTAACAAATGTTAAAAAAAATGTTTCATAGTTTTCAAATGTTTATAGCACAGGTCACATGAGTTAGATTAAGTTTGCCCAGGTGACAGCTTCTCTTGTGACTCAAAATTTTCTTTTCACTCAAATTTTGAAACGTAAAATGACTACGTTTTCATTGAAGTCTTTTAAAAAGTCCTATTCAATGATATCTCATTCATCGCTTAGTTGAGAAAAAGGGATGTTGACAAAGAGAGATAAATAATATAAAGGATAAAATTAAAATTACTGATTTCAAAGCATCTGAAATATCAACTAAGAAAATACCAATTAAGCTAATTAAAATTATGTAATAAAACACATGCATTATTAATAAAAATGGAGTAACAAATATTAAAAGTATGCAAATTTATTATTTATTTTAAAAGTAATAACTGATAATAAATATAGCGCAAGCCTTCTTTCTATACACTCAATCAATAATTCCATATCAATCCTAATAATCTCAGCCATTTTTAGAGCTAAATTATTTTAAGAATAGCGCACACTTCTTTAAAACGCCGTTAAATAAAGCTTCGCGCCAATTTCTGAGCTCGCTTTGTGACCTTCACCCCTTGAATGAACAGAGCAGAGCAACTGTTTAGTTGAATGTATGCGCGCTCCAGTAGAAACCCATGTACTTTACGATAGTTGTGCGATTCTTTAATCAAAAGACGATCGCTGTGGTTTTACGACTGTTTAGTTGCCGAACTATAAAGTTGCATGTATGCGCACTCTAACTTGAGCCCATGGTCTTTTAACATGCAACTAAACTGTTGCCCGATTAATAATTGCATGTATGCGCATAGCCTTAGTGTGCGAGATGAATAAAGACGTTAAGATACTGCCGTAAATAATAATCAGTCATTCAATTCAAGGTTATGACGTCACCTCCCCTTTAACCAATCACATAGACATCTGCGTGCCGAAGAAGTGCCGAGCGAGGAACTCTCTCCATAAAAATAACTCTCAACCGCCCAGAAAAAAATTAATTTAAATAAAAATTTGAAAAGATATTTTAATCGTTGTTGTTTTAAATCCAACACAACCGTTCTACTTATAAGCTGAAAAAAATTGAAAATAATAGTGTTATTAGAAAGTCGGATGCAACAAATTTAAAATCAAAACTAACATCTTGATGCCAAAACTGGGTATTTTTTAAAAATTTCTCAAAATTCAGTAAATTGCGTTAGAAATTCAAAACTAACTTCCTTAGAACGGAAATCGCGTGCTCTTTCCGATGGTGTATCTATTTTTGTCGTACAGTTATTTGAAACCATTCTATTGAGAAATTAGCGCGAAAAATCAAACAAAACAACACAAAACATTAAATAAAAAAAATTCTAGATTAAATTTTAAAATTTCGGCTTCGATGTGCATTCAGTCACCGTTACGACTACCTGTGTGCCAAATTTCATGGCTGTAAGCGCGATAGCTTCGTCTGGACATCGCAGACAAACACACGCACACACACAAACATTGCCTTTTATAAATATAGATAATTTTGCGCCATGTAACGCCAAAGAAACCAAAGTATTCTATAAGCAGACGAACCAAACAAACTTATTAAACTGTGAAAATGAAAAGAAAAAGATCGATAATTTTGCCCACCACGATATTTCAGCGCTGAGAGCCGGAAAATCGAGAAAATCTAGAAGTATCATCCAGGCTTTTAACTCTTTCTTTAAGCAAAGCATAAAGGTGGGCGAACAGTAAAGTAATTAGCAAAGCACAAAGGTCTCGTGAAGAGTTTTATTCTTTGCAGCGAGGCCCTTCGAATGAGAGCGCCTGCATATTCATTAGCTCGCTCGAGAGGTGCACTAAGCTCGGAAGTTTTCCAAATATTTCGTTTAGGGAAGTCCTAACTTTAAAACGCTTAAAGCAAATTCAAGTGTTCCTCTTCTGGGGTAAACATCCGTCATCCCGAGTTCTAAACTTAATTAGTTTGCGTTTGAAGTTTGAATGGATTCCAAAATGCTTTTGAATTGCTTACGATTCAAGGGTGGAATATAGTTTTTGTTGATTTAAGTGCCTTTGAATAATCAGGCTGGTGTTTCCATACAATTATTCTAATTTGAGCCTAAACTGATGCGAAAAATTAATTTTTAATTGAATTTTGATCTTAGCTTATTAAAAGTATTCGCGATATAATGTTTATAACAAAGTTTTATACATTTATCATTAAAATTATTTATAATACGATGCTTCACAACTAAATTTTTTACATTTATTATTAAAATTATTTGTAATGCAATTTTAATAACAAAGATTTATATATAACATTTCATCGAAAGTTTGATGTTTAATTCGGATTCAGGTGTTGCATTTGTATAAAGGGGTAATTTTACCCCTTTATTAGTTAATGTAACTAAAGTCTTAAATGCTGTCTCAGGGTTTTTTCACTTCCTCGTATACAAAATATATAGAAAGAAAGTCTTGCAATTCTCAAAATATTCGACTTCGAGATTTTGATAAAGCTACGCCTTTTAGACCTTCCTGAGTCCGGAAAAACTATTATTACTATTAATCGCAGATTTCTGTAAATCTATCCCTGAACCAGGGATACCTCCAGAGGGGGATCGGGGGACTAGGGCCCCCGTCGTCGATACTGTACCCCCCTCCATCGGGGAAATTTTTTGTATCCCGTCGGGGAAAATTTTTATACTGGGTATTCAACTGTAGTTGATAAATAAGAATGTGGCGGAAATTTGAGACCAATTTCATTACACTCATTCCCCGTACAGCAGGTCGTGCTCCCTGTTGTGCAAATCGCACCCCCCGTCGGGCAAACTCTAACGCCATTCCTGGCCTGAACACAATAATTCGAAAACGAAAAGGAATCAAAATTGGCATGCTATCTTAACACTAAAATAATCAATATCTGGCAAATTTTGGATGAAGTCCGTCTGAGGGAAGTCTGTCTGTTTGTCCCTCTGTATATGAGTATTATATCTCAACCCTGCAAAGAGGAAGATAGATGAAATTTGGAATAAGGCTTTATAGCAAGAATTGTAGATGTGCATATAAATTTTGGACTAAATCGGTCAACGGGCTCACCTTCTTTGTGTCTATTTTATTGTATTTGAAGGAGGTCATAGATGCATTGTAGAACTTACATTTTCTGTTTCAACTATTTCTCTTGAAATTTTTCTATTTAGATGTAAAATCAAATATCAGTCTAAGCAATACCTTCTAAATGTAAAAATAAACAAAAACAATTACAGTGAAAAAATAAATAAAAATAATTGATGTTAACAATTGTAAAAATAAACAAAAACAATTACTGTTAAAAAATCAAAATAGTTGCTATAAACAATTGTATAAATATATATATATATAAGCAAAAACAATTGCTGCTTAAATATCAATCTAAGCAATATCTTCTAGCTGCAAAAATAAACAGAAACAAGTACTGTAAAAAATAAACAAAAAAAAATGCTATAAATAATTGTAAATATAAACAAACCAATTGCTGCTTATGATTAGTTTTCTGATTGAAATCAGTAGTTCTCCCTCGGAAACTACTATCTCATCAGTGTCTCAATAAATTCCCTAAATGAGCAACAGTGCTATTGGTGCACATATTAAGGATATATTCCCAGAAAGTGATCATTGTGTATGATTTACGGACATTGCTGAGGCGGATATAAAACCTGCACCAAAGCAATGAATGCAAGTGGAAAGATAAGAATGCTCTCCCCGAAGACATATCTTCCTTGTTATGTTGCGGTTGACATTTACGAGCGCCGCTTAACATTATGGACGGCCTCCGGACTGCAATATATTCAATTTCCAATCAACTGGAGGCAGGGGACAGAAGGATTCGCTTCAGAAGAACGAGATACGAGTTATGATTTTTCATGCACAGGCTTTCTAATGCAGGAGATTTTATGCCTCAAGCGCTCTCTAACTGCCCCCTGGAGAATTTGATGAATTTTATGAGGCATCGTAAATGCGAAATTTTAGAGGATGAGGATCCTCAGTTGCTTTTAGGAGGAAAGAAACCTTGAACGTTGTACCGTCGTTCACTGTAAACAGAAGATTGATCGTTATCTATGAATCGGCGAAGAAAGATTATTTGGTATTTTTATAACAATAATTGCTATTTAGATAAATTTAAATGCAGCTGATAAGTGATGTAATCGAAGTCCCAAATAGGCCCTGAATGCTACTGTGAATTAATTTCATGCAACTTCACAAATAAAGTCAATTCATTTGGTGTCACAATCGCATGGCAAGCGCAATTGCGCGTGTCTTCTGCGTATCTGCACGTGTCAACTGCACTGTAACTTACGCGCTACTGTGACGCCACGTCTTTTCTGCCTGGTACATGATCTGCAATGGGTTCCAAAATTTAATTCTTGACTTGCTTTTATGTATATAACATGAACATTAAAAGACTCCATTACTATTCACTCGTTACAGATCTTTTGGAGAATCTTCATTTTATACTGATATTATAGTCATTTACTCGAATGCTGTAGTCCGAATCAGAAGCGGATTAAGCTTGTTGGGGGTCCCTGCAACAAAATTTCTTGCGGGCCCTCTGAAAGCATTACACGTTTGAACTTTTATATTTCTTCTTGTTAGTCATTGGGTTTCAAGATAATAAAATTTTGCACAATTTTAATGGTGATAACTACATTTTATTAATAATATTTACATTTTATAATTACTACATTATGTAACTTTATTATCAGTATATTGAATATATAAATTGCATCTTAATTAATCATAATTAAGATACTTTAAGTTGGCATAAGCAAATCAGAACTTAAGTATCATTAAAATAAACTCGGATTCCATTGAATAAAAGAAACTGTTTATGACTTCTTGTTAGCAAAATTGTTTTCTGTATATCTACTGAATTTTTAGTATTTTCTAATAACTTTAGTGAAGAATAAAGCTCTAAAAAGAATATTACATATTCAAAAAACATTCCTAAACGTCCTAGGGGCGCACCTGCTGAGCCTAGGCTTTAATACGCCCCTGGTTCGATTAATAATTTTGATACCATTTATTTGGACATACTTATGCAACAAGAGAGCAAATGCAAAATGCAGATTTTGGGATATTATTGTTTGTTTCAGGAAAAATTTTCAAATGCTACATTTTTCCAAAATTAATTATTACATTATACGAGTAGTTTTTAGTACATCAGTTTAAAATTCATTCATTTTTTATAGCAAATAGCATATATGAGTGCAGTTTTCAATAGTGAAAAAGAAATTCAGAGATGGTCGTTGGTTTCCTTTATGTAATTGAGTCCAATTATTTTCCAAAGGTTTGAAAAATAAAGATAATAAACTGTTAACATGTGATGTGTGTTCCGCTCAAACGCGAATCTACATTTGTGTTTTTAACATCATATACACCAAAATGTAGGCGATGAACTGCTTACTCGGTACCGTCACTCAGGTTGGTAACTTTCAACGCCACAAGAACCTGTGATTTTTTTTTCGGATGATAATTTTAGGAGTTAACACTTCAAAAATTTAAATTGTGAAAGTAAAGACTCATAACTTAAGAGCAAATAGTAATATTTTAGATACTTTTAGACTATTTTTAATTATGCCAATAGGAACATTTCATTTTCATATCACAAAGTCACAATCTTTTGATCGCAGATTATAGATGACTCATTTATGAAGAAACATAGGAAAACGTAGGAGAGCAAATACTCCAAATCTTTTTTAATTTCAAGTTCTTAGAATTAATGTTACAGCTATGAAAATCTTCATAAATTTGTTGATAATTCAAAATTCCTTTGAAAAAACTGAGTCAATTTCTCATTTCATTTCCAATATTGAGCTTTAATAAAATAAAGTTTATAAATTAGTTAATTTACACGTGATAATCTGTCTTACATTAAACTATCTTGCTTTTAATATTTTTGACTTTGCTTTGAAACTTATCAGGTGAAGTAAAAAATTTCTTTCTTTCTAGAAATTAGAAAAGTTAACAAAGAAAACAAGGAATCTAAATGGAGTCATTTCGAGTAAAGTCACAACTACATGCAACTGTACTTGCCATCTAATCTCCAATTTCACGTTGGTACCTTATACCATATTGGTAAGTCCTGTCGTTTTTTCCCTCTCCTACAAAATGCACAATGGATTCTACAATTAAACTGCCACTGCGTATTTTATATGCATCACGCGAGCCTTCTGCAGTGACTATCTGTCACTCCATTAGTCAAAACAAGCGGAAGTGATCTCACCTCGACTTCTCGTCACTGCCACAGTAAAACAGGCGCACACTGGGTACTTTTTGTTGCGGAACCATTTTGGTTCTCCTAGGAAGTCTATACGATTATGTATGGGCCCGCACACGTGGCTAAGTCACAGCCTGGCGCCAATTTTGTTCTGAAGGACGCTGGTTGACAATATAGCGATGGAACTCTCCGCATCCATTTTGAATAATAACCACTTGTTTATATGGTTCCATCCAAATCTACAATTTTTGTGAAAACTGAAGCAGCAAACCCCGTCCAGGAAACAGTTGTCCATCGTATTTGCGCTCTTTTGAGCCAAAGCAACAAGAAAGTGACAAAGACAAAATGGTTTCGCAACAAAAAGTCGCCCATGTGCTCTCGGACCAAACTCGTTTTGTGTTTACCTTTATCACATAATGAAGAAAGTAGAATTTGCACTTTCGAACATATTATCTTCCCATTACCAGATTGAGTTCATATTTCTTTACTAATTTACAGTTTAGATATAAAAACAATATAGATAATTTTGCTTACTTAGTCTGCTGTGTTTCTTAGCTACACGGACAGATACAGTCAGCCCTTGGCAATTTGGTTACATCTTTAAATGCATCTAACTTTCTGGTAATAAAATCATTCGCCAACTTTCCTCCATCTAGCTCATCATCTTTTTTAGTCATCACGTTCATGCGTTTACGACTGGATAGGCAGACAAACAGAGGAATTCTATAGATGACCAAAATCCAAAATTTGGCAGAAATCTACAATTTTCGTGCAAAGTTCGGAGAGTAAATAGCTCTTGCCGTTTTGGGATTATCATGTTCACAAACAGGCATAGTTCCAAACATTGTTTTTCGGACTTAGGGATGTCTAAAATGTGGAGACTTACCAAAATCTCGAGGTTGAATCTCTTGACGATTACAATATTCTTTTTTTATGCTTCGTATACGAGAAAGAAGCTTCAATTGATTTGGACATTTAAAAATTGTCAGGATGTTGGATGTTACAACTCTTCTTACAAACTGCAGAAATTGCAGTTTTCATATAAAAGAACTTTTAAATGTACAAAAGAAATATCCAACACCTCAATGTTTGATATGTGTCTTCCACTCTCACTTCCATCTCACGTCTTCGGGTCATGCAAAAAACGAGCGGGACACGCCCCTATTACAATATTACTTCCTCCTATGATCGGAATTTCATACACGCGTGTGATATATTTCTGGTTGCAAGTCAATTTGTCACTTTTATCGCCGGCGATACATCATTTAGTGCGTCGTCGGCACAACTCTCCCAGCGATATTTGAAACGTCACGCACCGTTAAGATATCACTCTGTTAGACAATGCCTTGGAGAATAGGTACGCACACACTAAACTATTCCGGGTGGGTGACTAGAATTAATGCGCTGGAATGTGTTGGTCACCTCGTTTTCTGTTGATAAATTGGCTACGTTGACTTAAGCTGAAAATAAAAGACTGTGTTAGTATATAAAAAATTATTTTGAGGACTAAAGTTGATCTTTAAATCTAGACAAAAATTGGCATTTTTTACCAGGAGAGTTTCATAAAACTGGCAAATATAGGCGGTCCCAAAAAAATATATATTTACTTTAAATATAGGATAAAGTCGCCGAATTTGGACCACTTGGACATTTTTAGATGAGCAGTGATGGAAAAATAATTTTAACGAAAAGCAAGAGTAGAAATTTTTTGTATTTTATTTATCATCAAAACAGTGTAATTAACTTTTTTATAAAATACATTTTAAATTAGAAAGAAAGCAGATTTGAAAAATGTGTGATCGGTCCAATCAAGGAAACTGGTTGTCTAGATTGGACCACTGAAAACAATTTAATCAAAACAATTTAATTAATTTTTTTATAAAATGCACTTCACAGTAGGGCAAAAATAGCTTACAAAAATGTGTCACCGGTTCAATCAAGGAAACATGTTACCCTGGTTGGACCGAAAATTTCTTTAAGCACAATTAAAGCAGAAAATTGTTTGATTCTCAATTCACACCAGCATGTAATGTATGAACCCAAGTATGACATTCCATGCATTGTATCACTTCCTCTTCTCCCTTTATTTCCTCACAAATGATGCAATTGTTACACATCCTATGTTATTATAATTTTTGATCCAACATTTGATGACTTTGGTGTCCTTTTATTGTTCTTTGCTTCGATTTGTTCCAATTCCAGTTCATGAGGACTACTAGTGGTGATGAACTGTCTTTAGGATTATTGCTGTAGTTTAAGATCCCATTGATTTAAATGGTCCAATTTAGGCCTATTATGTACGATCCAATCTAGGCAACCTTTGAACAAAAAAAAATCCCTTAATGTTAAACTATTTTAATAAAATTATTGTAATAAGTTGCAGCTAAAGAAATTTCCTATATAAGGATATAATATCAAATTTCCCTATTTAATTTAGAACAGCGTAAGGGATTTTTTTCTTTTGATAAAATAGTTGATTGCTGATACCTAAATCTAAACACTTGTTAGCTTTCTCTTAAAAATGATATCATATACCCTATTTATATCGTTACAATATGATTTGCCTATTTTTTCCAAATAATTAATAGAATTGAAGTTGTGATACCAATCCAATCTAGGCACCGGTCCGAATTCAGCATCTCTCCCCATACGGAAATATGTCTAAAATATATTAAGATACTTGCAAAGACAATATATAAAGTGTTTTGTTAAATTTTAAATAAACTGTCAAATAAATATTGAAAACAAAATACTTAGTATTTAATGCTGGTTGTTTTGAAGAAGTTAAATTTTTCATAAATTTTAGGAGACAGTCCAACAAACTTCCATTAATTAATAGATCAAATACAACATAAAAATGAAAGATATCAAGTATTTTCTTTACTTTCAATGTAATCAAATATAATTTTCGTATTCAAATCCGACTGAATGACTGTCGATGTATTGATTAATTATGTCAAATATCATTATAACAGAATCCTTTTAGGAACCTCTGAAATTGTATTTTTATTCGTCATTGTCAAGTTACGTATATTTACGGAGAAAATATACAGGTCATATGTGCCGAACCATTTTAATTTTAGAATCCATTGCTCAACTTGCAAGAAGGAAAAATGGCATCTCAGTATAAAACGTATTGCAATAAGATGTTAGATGGTATAAGGCTTTAAGTTTGTCGAGGAACTGACTATAATAATCTATGATTATAGCAAATTCTTATAATAATATATACCATAGCAAAAAAAACAACCAATTTTCTTTAAATGTCTGAAACATGAATAATTCTTAAGGGATATTTAATTAAATTAAATATAAAAAATTAAGCATTTTGATGGCAGAACACTTTTTCATATTTTATACCAAAATACATCTCTAAAGAGCTACGTTTTACTTTTTTGACAGTATTAATTAAATATGAATTTCTGATATATAAAAATAGTGCACTTATTCTATTTAAGTTTGTAGAAAGAACGTTAAATATGAAAGCTTGAGGGAAAATAAACGATACATCCGAGATAAGACTTTGTTCTATCTTTTTGACATAAATGTTCAATCCTTTTGAGAAAAATAATTTAAAACCGTTACTGATTTTACTTCTTGATTACAGTAGTCTAAGGGATTCTACACAAATGATACAAATTGCTGTACAATTTTACTACGATGTCTTCACAATATTCAATAGCATTCAGAATATCGGAAAATACCGTAAAAATGCCGTATAATATATTTATGTAATAGGGAAGAGGTCGGCACACTCATTAGTCAAAAGAGCCAAAGATCAGCAGTACAACGATTAAGATTTCTTTAGAAGAACCACGTTTTTAGGTGTCGGTTTAAACTAGCTACTAACATTAAATAAAACCAGATATTCTAATAATCGTACGTAATCGAAATCGATCCGTGACAGAGCCGCACTCAAGTGGCTAAAGAGCCACATGCGGCTCGCGAGGCGCAGTTTGCCGACCACTGTAACAGGATAATAACAATTTGGACCTCATTAATTATTAACTAATTCTAAACTTGAAATATTTATAATATATAATATTAAATAGCTTTTAAAGGCCTGTGTACTCTTTTAAGTTTGTTTACTGCAGCCCGTATAATTTAAAGGCTAGTTCATTTTATTTGTATCTTTACTAAAATGCGTAAAGAGCCAGGCATATATCACAGCAATCTGTTTTCTAATGTGCTTTGGCGAGAAACATTAACTACCAGAAAAAGTGAAATCATCAAAAACGTGTATATAATCTGCATCTGCTACTATGCTTCTCCACAGAATCTCTGTTTATACTACTTAACATTACGTATGCGCAGCAATCCACAAGCCAAAAAAGCTGAGGCATTAAAATGGAAAGTCACCTAAACGATTTACCTAAAACTGAAAAGACACAAATGCGTAGATTCAAATCCGCAGCAGAAAGCACTAAAAGTGTGATTTAAAGTTTAAAAAAGCATAATCTTCTAAGAACGTGATATTCAAATCTCAAAACCAAACTCACAATCAATTCTACATCACTACAGAAATTCATATAAAACTGTACTGATGATTCTCGGATTCCGAAACCTTCCGCACTTCTGCGCATGCGCCAGGCGGAGTTAATTTTAACAAAATAGGGATGAAGTGAAAAATGAAGGGGGGAAATGTTTACATTTTACTTACGGTGACCTAAAATGAAGACCGGAAATGCGCTCATCTTACTTATTGCCCGTCGCCCCTTTCCGGAGTAAATTCGTCCAAAATTTCTAGTCTTGGCATTTTGAAACGATCAGCATTAAATTCATGGAAAACTAGCCTACGTCCTAGTTCCCATCTTTTAAACTGTTAGATTCTGTTCAAAATAAATAACTTATCAAAATTTAAAAATCAATGCAAAATCCGGATATGTAGAAGAACGGTTTTAAAAGAATGTTTCAACCTCGCACATACACAAAAAAATAAAAAGCAAAAAGAGTCGCTTTCGATTCGTGATCAAAAAGAGATTATTTCCATAACCTCGACGGTCTGGGACAGAGATTCAAGTCATTCTCGTTAATTCAGAGAGAAACCTTAGCTAGTTTCGCTCCTTTCAGACTGGTATCATCGGACATTTGCACAGGTGCTTGTTTGCATTCCTTTTTCTGGGAGAATCCACCTCTCGGAAATTGCACGAATTAATTAAAGGAATCACGGGAAACGTGACCGTTTCTGCAGCAGTGAGTTTCGAAATCTCACTCTGGATAAAGAGTGAGAGTGTGACTTAAGAGTAAAATTATTTAAATATTTATTTAGGTTTGATAAAGTTAATGCAATTTTTTAATCAGCTGTTTTGCTCAAAGTAATGTTTTAAGGCTGAAGTTTTGGAGGTAATTTAATGTGTTTTATATCCATGAGACGTATTTATATATTTGTATTAAATTGCGATTAAATTAAAATTATATATTAAACTATGCCATTTAATGAATTTTTTAACTGAATAAATTTACTAATAGTCATATGGAAAATGTAACGATAATCTCGTTACGTTGCGGTGTAAATGCAAGAAAATTAAGTCACGTGATTGTTTTTTACTTTCTCCTATATGAAGTTTTCAAAGAGAAACCTTTGTATCCTCAAAATATTCGATCTCGAGTATCCGATGAATCTTTACCTTTCTTAATGCGAAGACATTATTCTTGGAATAATGACTGTCTGCCTGACCGTCTATGAACTCGATAAATGAAAACGAAACAAGCTGGAGCGATGGTATTTGGTAAGCAATTTTAACACTAAAATTGTAGAATTCTCTCAAATTTCGGACGAAATGCGTCCATAGACGGTATTTCTATCTATCAGTGTGTGTGTATCTGAACACGATAACTAAAATATGCAACAGGCCAGAAGATGAAATTTGACGTTTGGTTTTATAAAGAGAATTTTAGATGTGTATAAAATTTTGAACAAAATCTATCAAAAGATTAACAATCGATCTGCTTGTTCATGATTATATGTATGTGAGAAATCAAAGCCACAACAAGCTAAATGGGTGGATTTCAGTACATGATCTTTACTCCAAATTATATAATTGAATCTAATTTTCGACAACACCCGTGAACGGACAAAATGTCTCTTTGTCTCTCCATGTGCATGTGAACGTGACAACTCAAAAACACAAGCAAAATTAATGAAATATTGTATGTCATATTGTCGATCTATATCAAATTTTGGATCCATTTAGTCAACGGGAAGAGGTCTAAAATGAATATTCAATATCTGCAATGTGCTATGAAGTTAAAGACAAAACGCATCGCTTTGTATAATGGAAGGGCCAATGAATTCTTGATAAAACACTTTTCATTGTTTTTCTATCTTTTTCTACTTCACCGTGACGCTGAACCTTACATACACTTAATAGAGGAATATGGCGTAAAATGTATCAAATTTAATTTTTGATACCATTTTAAAACAAGTAATAATCTAATTACAAATTTTCCCGTCAACCTTTAAAACACCCTGAGCTTTCGGCTGAGGCCAACTTGCGTTAAAAAAACAACTAATTACAAATTTAGCCTCTCGAGTACTGTTCAGCAACGGATTCCGAGACTATCACTTTTGGACGATTTTACACCGGAAAAGGGTGTCAGGTAATGAGTGATATGACCGCATTTCCAGATTTCCTTGTTAGATCAAGCCCATGTGAACATGAGTGAACACAACATGAACACAAAGTGTGAAAATCACCATTCCATTCTTCACTTTCCCCCTATTTTGATGAAAATAACTCCGCTCGACACATGCGCAAAAGCGCGGAGGATTTCCGAATCCGTTTCTAAACAGCAGGAGTTTTATAAGAAAAATAACCGTGGCAATAGTTCGAGAACATAGTGCCCTGCGTATAACAATTCTCGTGAAGAATTTTACCAAAACTTATTCTTCTTCATAAAAATTGGTAGAAACGTGAATTATGAATAATGAACGTGGAATTTTGAATAATGTAATGGTGTTTACTGCCTTAACTTAGTGAGACGCAAAGAAAAACAAAACAACTGTAATCTAAGTCTCTTTCACCGGGCAGACCCTGCTGCAGAAACGGTTGACATTTTCCCGAGATTCCTTTAATTAATTTATGCCTTCTCCGAAGGTGGATTCTCTCTGAAAAAGGAATGTAAACATGCACCCGCGAGAATGTCTGAGGCGGAAATAGGCGAAACTCTGCACCAGCTGCTATTTAGTGACAGAACAAACGAGAATAATATGAATTTCGCTCTCAGACTGGTTAAGATGCTAAATAATCCCTTTTGAATCAGAGAAAGAACTATTTTGTATAATTTTGTATTTGTACATTGTGTCTTTGTATGTTTAAGATAAAAAAAATTCTTTTCAAAATATATCTTTTTTGTCACTTGTGACGCTTTCATTAGGGTGTGAGACTGACTTTAGGGACATTTTAATGATATGGACAATTTGTAAAAGATATGGCATTTGACAGAAGAACATAGCTTCAAATCGTTTCATGTAATGTTTAAATGACGAAGTCTATAAAGCTTAGTGTGTTCCTTCCTCCCTTAGCATACAATGATGTGCCTGACTCATGCAGCAAATTACAGAATATTTTATATTGAATTCTGCATTTATGTCAAAGCAGTAAATTAATGTAAAAGGCAAAGATCACTTGGACACTTTAAAGTAGCTCATCTGTCTTTTACGTTCTTATATGGATAGAAATAACAATACATGTTCCAATGATAATTTGTTATCTAATCTGGAAGTTGAATAAATTAGTGTACTAAGGTGTTAATACAAGTTTATGATGAATTTTAATTTATGTGAGAATTTTATTCTGTTCTGTCATTTTTAAACAAATAATGATTACAGTACTAACATAATCACTCATATAGAAGTATTCACAGACAAAAACATTCCTCATCATACTGAGTGTTGTAATGCAATTTTCACGAAGAACCTTACCAAAAAATAGCCACTAGTGAAACGCATTTTTTCATTTTAAAATATACCAAACTTGATATAATAATCGTGTAACGTAATGACGTTTACTGCTTTGACTTTATCAGACGCAAATAAAAATGAAAATATCTAATCTAAGCCTTAAGTCTCTCTCTACAGCCAAAATAAGATTTCCAAATTCACCTCTCCAGAAACGGTGACATTTTCTCGAGATTCTTTTAATTAATTTATGCCGTTCCCGAAGGTGGATTCTCCCAGAAAAAGGAATGCAAACAAGCACCTGTGAGAGTGTCCTGTGACGCCAGGCGGAAAGAAGCGAAACTCTGCACCAGCTGCTGCTTCGCGACAGAACTAATGAGAATAATTTGATTCTCGCTCCCAGCACGGCGAGGATACGGAAATAATCCCTTTTGGATCACAAAGCGAAAGATTCTCTTTTTTATTTTTCCCTATTCGTTTATTGTGTCTGTGCATGTTCAAGCTTAAAAATCTCAACAGAATATACCAAATTCGTGTCAGGCGATGGATCCGATACAAAACTGTATTTAGAACAATTTTGTTCGTTTATAAATATTTTGTAAAAGCTCTGGCATATGATAGGATCAGACAGGTGATAGAAGAATTTAAATGCAAAATGCAGTGTATAACGTCTAAATTGAGAGGTCTGAAAAGTTTACGGTAAGTTATATTGAAAATTTTTAATGCTGGCTGCAAGGGCGGCTGGTGCTGAATCACAGTTGGGGTGCTGCAACGTAAAGTTCTACACTGCGTACTAATGATTTCTGCCTATCTTAAATTCGGAACTAATTTTCGATAGTTTAATACTTAGTTAATAAAAAATGTATTGTGAGATTTTTGACTTCAAATTATTTTAATAAAGAAATTTTAATTTAGAAATTACTAATTTTTAACTAATAATAATTAAGAATTATTTAAATGATTTTCGCAGTTATTTTTGCTACGTCTCTTACTCTCATTTATAAGGATTTAGAAGCTCGACTGGAGATGAAAAAAAATCATTGAAAGATCTAAGTTAAAATAAGTACATATATGGAAATAAAGGTATTATTTATAGATATTAATACAACTACTTAAAATAAAATCGGCTCTTCTGATTTTATTTTGAGCAAAATGATCAATGACGTTTTCCACAATATTGGTATGACCATCAAATGACACGAAGATGCTCACGGACAGGGAAAAAAGCAGAATTTCTTTGCTGGATATTTTTGGATATCCACAAATTTGGTGTTGATATCTCATCCTACGTTTCATTCCTCTAGCTGTTTCGGTTTCTGAATTATAATGTTCATAAACACATTGAGAGACAGGCATATTTTCTTTTCTTTTCAGTAGGAGGAAGAGGAAGACCCCGGGAGTTTTAAAACATGGCTATTCCTCAAAGTCCAAAGGTCGAACATTTTAGCCATTATAATGTTTTCTTTTTGCATATTACGAATTTAAGAAAGAAAAAAATGGTTAATTTACGGTATTATACTTGTGGATGGTATTATGAGTGTACTGTGGTGCTATTCAATGTGAATGTACTTACTGAAGCTCTTTGAGAAGATATATTCATTCAAACTTCCTACATTTCATTTTGAGCGACAAACACAGGTTCTAGAGCCGCTGCATTTGATATTCTTTAAAGATTTATGCTTCTTTAAGCTACCCCCTAAGACAGAGCTTCTTTACGACCATAAATATATCGCACAAAATAATATTGGGATTGCTTACATTTTGCAATCCATTCTTTTCAGACTTATCCACGTTTAGAAGTAAAATCTATTGAAAAAATTATATTAAATGCAAAAATAAAAAGCAATTATTATTGAATTAAAATTTATGTATGTTACTTTTTAATCCAATTTTTTAATTTATCATTAACTATTTCTTGATTTTCCTTTATTATTCATTTTCAAATTTCAGCCCTTGAAACATTTTTCCGCAGCCAGAAAATGACCCTTAACGACAGTCCTTAATGCGGTTCCGTATCGCGCGGGATAGGGAATCGTTATTTCCCTCTCTCTCTCTAGAGTGCTACCGGGATTACAGTTCCCTTGTTAGTCTACGGTCACACGAGCGGTTTTTCGCCGTTTTCTCACGGCGGCCATATCCAAACCACGGCTGGCCACATGTGCGGTTTTTCTGACGCGAGCTCGGTCATTTGTTTCTGTTCTCTAGTGCAACAGAGTGGCGAATTCAAACAGTTGTTTGTGTGAAACTTTTGATGCATTAGAAATGTATAAATAAAAGATTTATTCCATGTATCTCGTACTTTGAAAACAAAACAAAAGTGTTTATAATTTCATTAGTTTTGGTTTTTTTTTTCAGCAGCATTCTTCCTCTTCAACTAAAAAAAAGTTCAAATATAAATTATATGTTCTTAAATATTTCTTTGAAATAAGAAGGTAATCGAAAGAATTAATGCTTTCATTTGAACCATATTAATTCCTTTTACCACCAACGCAAATTTTTTCAATTAAGACTCAATTAGTAACAAATGTGCCGTGTGACTTCAAAAGTGGTCATCTCCAAATAAGGAAAATTTTGAGAAAAGTGGATTTTCTGTCACATCTAGTCAAAATGAGATTTGAAAAATAAACTGCATGCATTCAAAGACTTTCGGCGATGTATTCTATAGTTATCAATTTACGATGGTGAGATGTTAAGAGGGTCAATAGACATAGAATCTTTGAAAAAACGTATTTTTGAAAAGTGGAGATGGCAACTTTTGCAGCTACACGACACAAATGGCTTATTTTAGTTATACTAACGTCTAGTTTTGAAGCATCAAAAGTACTATTGCGTCGTGTACTTTGTAATTTTGAAACGCGATCTCAAAAGGACAAAACAATCAATTTTTAAGATTAATTATCACAGTTAGGTTGTAATTGGGAAAGGGTTAATAAGTACAATTATTTTAAACAGAAACAGAAAAATGTAAACATTTAACAAAAAAGCAATATAAAAGGACCAAAGAATGAGCTGAATGACGTGAAAATAAAATCAACTGAAATACTTACATCTGTAATATAAAACTGGAAAAAACTATGGAACTTCAAGAATGATAAGCTCACTATCCAAGTAGTATTCCTTGATATACTTGTTTTAAATATTGCAGAACAGAACAGAACAGATTAAGTCCTGTATCAGCCCTTAGGCAAATCAATTTACGGGCCCTCCCTCCTCCATAACTACCAAAGTTATATTTTTTATTGATTTTAATTTAATATCTATATAAGCAGTTTTTATATGAATATAGTTATGAAAATTTTATATGACATTTAATTGCTGGTCAGCTTCAAGAAAGTTAGTTTCATTATTTCGCGTTTAAAAAAAGTTAAATTTAAAAATCATTTTTTTAACAAAACGGTAAGAAAGCAACAAAATTTGTTTTAGTACATTTCAAATACCATATACAAAGTTTGACATGGGTGTCGACTCATGAGTCAATCCGTCAACTGTAAGAAAAAAGATTGACCGCGCATAACTGCAAGAAAAATTTAAAACATGAAAAAATTGCTAAGAATAGCGTTTTGAAATTTAAGTGGTACTTAATTTTAATTTAACTACGTTTGGGTACATAGCCCTTGTAAACCAAATAAAATTACAAAAATTAAATTACCCTGAAAATGCCAGAATAAATTTTGATGCCCGAGGCCTCCGAAAGTTGCGGGGCCCCCACGACAGTTGCCTATTTGATAATCCGACCCTGGAACACATGAAAATACCACCGGAAACCACCATAATCAGCAAAGCGATTATTTCCCGCGCCTGAAAAATAGACCCGGGCGCATCGTTTTGCAGTAGCCGCGAGAATGCACGCAGACAAAAAGAGAAAACGGCGCGAAGGTCACGCGTGTGGCCACCTCTGCTCTTCAGCATATAGTCTATAATTCTTGTGCGGTTGACCTTCAAGCAGAGTCTGCTATAAAACGCTCGTGTGGCCGTATACTTAGTTAAATGCCTTACTGTGAAAAAATAAGTTTTCAGATCACATTGCAAATGCGCATGCTCGAGTAGAAGCAATTGGTACAAAGGGATTTTATAGTTCCGGAAGGGGGAAAAGCTTTCGAGATGACAGCGGACAGGGAAAATTCCTCTGGAGTAACCTTGGTTTTTATCCAGCTTGTCGGATCAGCTGAAAGCGTCAAAAGTTAGTTTTATTGATGGATTCGGATATTGCATGTAAAACTAAATAAATAAGTTAATAAATTTATGCACTGAAAATAGCTGGGGGTGCTGCAGTTTCGCAGCCCCTATGCACGAGCCGCCAATGGCAGGTTGCAACATTCTTTTTGAGATTTAAACAAATTCAAGTCTTGTGATGTTTTGGTTAGGCTTCAAAACTGTATTTAGAGAAATTTTGTTAAATTATGAACATTTTGGAAAGGATCAGGCATTTGATAGAAGAATTTAAATGCAAAATCTAAGATGTAACGCCTAAATTGAAAAGTCTGTAAAGTTTACATTAAATTATATGGAATTGTAAGGCATTGTACATTAAATTATATGGCAGGTTGTAATGTTCTTTTTGAGATTTGAACGAAGAAAATAATATAAAGATCCAAGTTTATTTGGACCAATAATTTTCTGTCTGCGAGGAATATATCTTAAAAGATCACGAAAAAGTACAAGAAGGACATAGACATGATTTAAAAGACACGAAGAGTTCAAAAATCTGAAAGCAAAATAAGAAAATTTAAGTCATGAAAATTGAAAATAATATTCCATGCAATTTTTAGAAACATACTTTTGTTACGGTAATTTGAAAGTAGAAAATTATTTCTTTATCAAAATTCTGGGATCAAAATAAAAAGATCAAAGCGTGGAAAGCAAGGAACTGAAATCAGTAGGTACTACAAGGGAAAAAATCACTATAAAAATGAATATAATGAGAAAGAAGATTTCTAACCATTCATTAAAAACCAAAATATACAGAGTGACCATATTAAAATATAGGTGTCAAGATCTCAATTATAAAGAATGCACAGGAGCAAAAGAATGTACAGGCATGAAGAAGAAAATGCTTACATTTCCGCCACTAGAGGCAAAATTGGCTCTGCAAGCTCATTTTGAGCAGTAAAATAGGCGGAAAAACTAAAAAACGGCACATTTTATGTAATTAACTAACATTTAATAGATATTTTAACGCAGAAATATCTTTTTACGAGGGTCATTTTTTCAACCTCCGATTGAACCGCGAAACAGACAGACAGGTGGTAGGATGTTGGAATGCGCGGTTGTCGATTGCTCATGATTGCTTAACTATAACATCTGCTACTGCCGACATCAACTCGTAATTTTCAGCTGAGCTGTCGGTATGTAAATATGGCTAGTAGAACTGATGCTTCCGCAAGTGTGAGATGCGTAGTGTTATTCGTTTTCTTCAAGCAGAAAGAAATAATTCAGCAGAAATTCACCGAAGAACGAGCCGAGTATACGGTGAAAACTTTATAAGTGATGGTGCAGAAAATTTAAAGACGGGCGAACCGACGTTCACGATTAAGAGACAGGGGCGCAAGGTCTGTCGCAACAGAAAATCTTGTTCAACTAATTTCCGGCAGTTCTGGAGAAGTTTAAATAGGACGTGTCTGATCACCAGATGTACAGCCCCAATTTAGAGATGAGTGATTTTTATCTCGTCCTTCAGTTGAAGAACTGGCCAAAAGGCCAAAGCTTCCAGAAAGAGGAGGAGATTCAAATCAACATTAAGGTCCATCTCACATCACTGGCGGCAACGTTCTTCGAAGAAGGGATCGGAAACCTGGTCTACCGATATAACAAATGTCCTTAATCTTCACGGCGATTATGTCGAAAAATAACCATGTTTGTACATAACTTTTGGTAATAAAGTCATTTTGTCCTCTACTATTGTCTCTTTTCATGGTACATCGGAGGTTGAAAAAAAATGACTCTCGTAGTGGTTACATTTATTTTCTGAACATTTATAATTTGCCTTTTGCATCAAAGTTGCATGAATGTGGATTATGCAAAGTTTTATCAACTGCATCTAACTTTATACTTAGTTGCCAATAAATAAGAAAAATCGCTGCTACAAGCTATTCATCGTCGCTGTTTCCAACAGTAGTCATCGTGCTTCGGTATCAAAATTTTGGAATGCTGACGTTGCGTGTGAAAATTTACTATCAGAAAAGTAAAAATGTTTCTTTTACCCTACGAATATCGAAGGGTTAAAGGCTTGAGAAATGGTCCGATGACAATCAAGAATTCGCGAAATATGAATTTGCTGTTTGAAAAGTTTGGAGCTTTAAAATTGTTACCACGACATGGACGCAAATCACAAACAACAGACTAAGATTAAAACTGTAGCTACAGCTGTACAATATTCAACAGCCACACAAGTGATGCTCGCTCAATAACTAGGACACTGGATAGGCTGTACGCTACAGTAAGGGAAATCGTCCGTCGATTGGGGAAATATTATCCTTAAAAAATCACTTTTATTCAAGGACTGCTTGAAGAAACTTGAATAAACTTCGCTCTAATGTTCTTAGATCGAAAGGAAATTGACGCTTCGTGGTCTTAGAACATCTTACTGAGTGGTCAAGTGTAATTTCATCTCAATGGTACATTGAAAAACCAGAATTACTGCATTTGGCATCCGAAAATCCCCACGCGACCCAAGAGGTTGCGCGAACTTCTCCAAAAGTAACTGTTTGGGTATGGTTTTACCTCATCACTCATAGTGGGTTTGTAATTTTTTCGAGGAAAACAGAAAAGATATTTGCCGATGACATTGGAGACGCTGACAGATAACGAAAATTGTTGCTAAACTTCCTTATATCCGATCTCTAAAAGCGTGGATGCTTACAATCTACCATCTTTATGGAGAATGTAGTAACTCCTCATATTATATAGCGCGTGTAGGGAGTTTTAGAGCAGCATTTTACCAACAATCACATCAAGTCGTGAACTTCCTATGAGATGACTTGCCCAAAGTGGGGATAGTTTAGCAGATTTAAAGCTCACACAGTATAAAATGTGAACATCAGGCAGATTGATAGAGATATGCTATATTCTGCAACTGATTGTATTATTTTGAGACCGAGCAAGATACAACATGTGCAAGGACAGCATATTGAACCCATTTTGTAAACTATATTATGAAATGAAAGAAGCAGAATTGTAAAGTTTTTACACATTTCTCAGTACATTACAAATGCGCAAAAAATCAGATAAATGTTATAAATAGTTATGAATAAACTGCATTTCTGTGTTAAAATGTTGATTAAATTTTAATCAATCGTATAAACGTTCCCTTTTTCGTTTCTATGCATATTTTACTGTTCATGAACAGCCTGCAACTTCACTTTTACGCCTGGAGCCGCAAATCTAAAGTTTTTTTGATAAATTGATTCCCTATGATCTAAATAATATGTAAACGAAATGATGTGGCGTTTGCCATTGTACGATCTTTGTAATTTTGCTCTAAACACTTTAAAAAATTTAACTATTCCCACCTTATATTATTAATATAAACAAAATTCTCTTTTACTTAGGGTGTTCCTAGCAGCGCATCGCCCTTTTAAATTTTTTATTTGTCCCCCAAATTTTTCATAAAGTTTTTTTCTGCTTAGCACACCAAAATAAATGCGTTCTTCAAAAACTGTTTTATTTTTATAATTTCTTAAAAATACCTGTATTTTTAATTCCTGAAGGAAACAAATTTTTTAAGAAAATGTAAAATCTTAGTGCTAAACTCTCTGTCATCATCACTATTTCAAACAACCAAAAAAATATATCAAGGATAAAATTTTCTGTTTAACACAAAAATAATAAAAATTTACTCCAGGAAAAAGAAAGACATCCAACAAAGAAAAAACTGCAGAAAGTAAGAAATTCATATAGGGGCCCTAAATGCTATTGGAATTCCGACGTGTGCGGCATTTCAAAGCAAGGACTTTTTTAAGCAATTCGTATCTCTTCGTTAAAAGCCGTTTGACATCGAGTCAACAAAAAGATTTTCTTCTTAGAGGCACAATTCTCAAAGGTGTAAGGTTTCTTTTAAAATGTCACGTTTTCCCAATGAAATTTAAAGCTGGCGATATTTTTTCCTCGAAGAAACATACTCGCGCTTATACTCACTTTGCCTTTGGAGAAAAATATCTTTGGTGTTGAAAAGGATAAAGAATAAAGCCTTTATTTTCAAGTCGAGGTAAACATTTCATCTTTTGTTTACAGAAATAAAATGCAATTTGGATATTTCTTTATATTTTTGGTATTGTGTTTTCACTCTCTTACGTGATATGTACTAGCAAAGTATCCAACGTTGCCTTGTCTTTTCTATATCAAAACCTTGAGAAAGGATGAAATTGAACAATGTTATATGAATAAACTAGCGTTGTATCATTATTTTATCGATGAAATATTGTACAAATATTATTGACTTATTTTACAAATCAGTCCAATATTATATTTAGTCAACCACTTAGAGGCATGTGTACCAAGTACTATCGAAATCGGTAAAAAATAAAACATGTCAAACAAATTTCATGATACTAGATCCATTTGTTAAATGTATTTTAATGACTTACCCCATCTGGAGCGAGCTTAGGTTTGTTTACCATTGCGGTATTTTTATTTGAACAATATACATGCTAAGTATCCTGAAAGTTCCCCCAACCGTTGTGAGTTCAGGTACGCGCTTGACTATAGGTAGTTATCAACTTAAAAGGGGTTGATTAGAGAAGATTTAATACAGTCGCATTTTTGGCTTGGCAAGTTGAAACATGGGAATAAATTTCATATCACCCGGTCCATTTGTTATATCTAATTAACCGACTCATCCCACGCTACTCAGAGGGTGATGGTTTGGATTAGATTTACCGCTAGAGTATGTTCAGTGGCCTATGAGAAGCATATCGCCAGTCGAGAATAGGAAACTCAAAAGGAAAAAAAATCGATTTTCGAGTTAAGACCATCATTCAGCACCTTAAGTAAATCCTTTTTAACGTGCAAAAGAGGCTAAAGGGTATCTCAATTCCTTGCCTATACAGGACGGCATACGCCTTACTTAGCGCCATACGGAAAAATGGCCTTTAAACCCTATTTTCGCCAGATGATGAATTTCGGAATTTCGATACTACGATTTTCAACGGGCTATATCGTTGCTGTTCAGAAGAAAGTCACTAAGTCCAAAATTGTACTTTTGAGATGTGGTCAGTTTAAACTTAATTAATTTTGAGTCTTTATAATAAATAGTAAGAATTATTTTACAGATTTCTAGCTCCAACGGTTGATTTATTGATGTTTAGATAGCAGGTTTCTATCACGAAATAATTAATTGGAAATTCTAATTGACTGCAGTTGTCAGTCCGAAGGTTTTTGTGGATTTAGTGACTTCTGCCTGAACGACAACAATATGTAGGGGAAAGTGGGGTAAAACCGGGTAGCTAAGGTTTGAAGGCCTGTTGGAGCTAAAATAATCGACATAGAGCATGCCAAATTTTATTAAAAGATTTTTTGTTTATCGGTGTACAATATATATTTCCAGAAAAGTCACAGTTTCATTACTTTTTTTGCCAATGATTTTTTTATAAAAAAAAGTACAACTTCTCGAAATTGGGTACACATGTTACCGTTATGGGAAATTAGGAAAACATGCTTTTCAGTGGAAAAATTGCAATCATTTTTACTTTAAATGACGATTTTAGAATATTAGTTAAAAAATCAACATATAAAGCAGTTGCCTTCTTCCTCCGCGCCACTGCAGCTTTCGTGGCCACAGCTAAGACAGTTTTTACATTGGATTAACCCTTCTTCATTATTTAAATTAGAAAATACATCATTAAAATATAAAAAATCAGCTTCTGATGTGTTTTTATCGTCTTCATCGGAGAAATCATCATTACTGACTGCCCGGTCTTACGCCTCTTGGAGTACCCGGTTTCACACCGAGTGCAGAAGTTATAAAATACTAAATAGAACCGCGCAATTATTGGAGTAAATTCTTATTGCTTGATTGGATATGAATTCTTAGTAAACGTATAATAATCTGAACTGAATATAGATTTTATAACTGTAATGATTTTTAAGTAAGGACAGTTTAAAATCAAACGAACATTAGAGAGTTGACGTCTTAAAACAAATAAACCTTCACAGATGCAGTGCATTCAACAGCAGCTACACGCCACTGTGACTGTTACTTTTTCTTGACTAGTCGAATGTAATTCAATATCTGTCTGCTAGATAGGAAAAATAATTGTGCCAGAATCAAGGGTACCAGGTTTTACCCCACACTCTCCTACTAAGTTTCATCAAAATCGTCCTAGTGCTTCGGAAGTGATACTGGAACAAACATACTTCAGAAAGCCACGTCTTTTGCTTCTGGGCGATTTTACTACTCAGAGGGGTGATGCACAGTGAGCAAGAAGAACGCTTCTCAAATCACAAACGTTAACGCCCTTGTATAGAAAAAATAATTAGTAATATTTTTCAAGCGTTCTTTTTTCTCACTTTACTTTCCCTTTAATTTAAATTGAAACGAATTCACTTTAAACCGACATGAAAATTTCAATTTGATCATTCTCTTCAATTCAAATACCAAAAAAATATTCACCTCTCAGATCAAGAAATAAGAGGTCCATAAACAAAATTATTCAATTTAAAAAATTCTAAATGAGAAAATAAAAATCCAACTTTTGTTAACCACCAAATTCCCTTCCGTACATTAAAGATCCCTTACGTTTACGTAAAAAAAAGAATATTCAACTTGTAACCATAGCAACATGAGATACTCGGGCATTCTGAAAAGTATGCGAGGCATTTTAATGAGAACACGATTTATCCATGGAACAGAGCTGTTTCCCGGGCTTTTGGTAGGCTTTTCATGCTTCATTTGTTATCCTGTTATCTTGTATCTGACATGTATACGGTTTCTTTCCACCGTAAAAGAAACCTCGGAACTGCACAGATAAGGTTGCTTTTATATGTAAAGGGCTAATCTTTTATCTAGGCAAGGAAACACACATAAATGAAGTTTTAATGGAGAGTGTGAGTAATTATAATTTTTATATTTAATAAATCTTATGTACTGCAGAAGTTTCGGGGAACATAAATCAATACATAGCAAAATTCTGTTATTATTACTTTATGGAATACGTTTATATTGAAAAGGAGTTAGTTTCAAAATTTAATCACCGTGCTGTTTTTGAAATAATTTTATAACAGCAGTTGTTCTTATTTGAATTCTAAAATATGATAAATCAATTATTTGATTACTTGTTTTAAGATTAAACGCTTCTATTAACTATATCTATGAACAGCTCTATATCTGTAGTTAAAATGAAAACTTTTGTTGAAAAAAAAACTATCTGAACTGCAGTTAACAATAGTGAATTAATAGGTTACTACTTTTTTACTTATTACATTAATCTCTTATTTGATGTTATACGAGGATTTCTGAGGATCAACTTCGCAATTTCGAATTTTTATCAAATGATGAAGACGCCATCACGATTTACACTGCAAATTTAACGTTCATTAGCGTTCTGCGACTACAGATTTAACATTCACTGCAACCTTTGGAGGATTCGAATCAAGAATACAGGATTACACTAGCACAAAGTCGAAGGCTCTGTCACCAGTCCACCGCGGTCCTTTGTATTTTTGTTATGATAATAAAGTATTTTGTGAAGAAATATCTACTGTCTAGTAATGCTTTCTGCGAGATTGCATGTCCTATTTCTCGTGTAGGCATATATAGATATCTCATATAAAGATACCTGTAGATAAATGGCCTGTCTAACAGTGAGATAAAATTACTTTGCGACTGATATATAATCATCATTATCACAACATTCCAATGGCAATAACAAAGGGAACTTACTTTTAATGCATTTTTAAAAACTTGATGGAATCGAAAGCTCGTGAAAAGAATTAATCAGAATAATACCCAAGATGATCAAAAAATAACTTCGTCAATAAACGAACAAATAGCGGTCCCAGCGATCAACAAATGCAAATGAAATTCAAGATATGAATATTTAGAAGTATGCGCTCAAAGTTGAGGAGAAGAACAAATCTTAGTTGTCAGGGTTAAAATAACAAAATTTCAAAAAAAAAAACCGATGAAGTGGAAATGCCTGGTTTTAAATATTTCTAATTGATCGACTCGGTGAAAAACCATAAATGATGTTAGAATGGAATCTGTAGCACGAATAAGATAAATTTAATAAAAACAGATTTATAAAAACCCTTTTTTTAAAACAAACTTTTATAACTAAAAATAGAAATAATCTTTTAATATCAGTTATTTTCTGCTTCTAAATCTTTAATATGTTATTCATTATTATAAATATGAAATATTGACATCGATTTTTCTCAAATTCACGACCAGATGGCGCCCGTCGTAAAAGATCATATATCGTCGATTAACTGATATTCAAGTTCTAAAAATATTAAAGTAGTCTATTATCGTCGAGAACACACAAGTGTACAAAATTTCAAAGCTCTAAAACATCAGGAAGTGAGTGAAAAATCGATTAAATTATAAATATGAAACAAGTCGAGTTAAATAAAAGTGTGTGAAACACGGGCGTAAGACGCAGATAAAAAAATGCGAAAACAACCGAGATGTTACAAAGGAAGTTTTAAGAGAAGAACATTTTGGATAGTTCCACATATGCTCCATTAGCATACACCAACGGGATGGGCCGGTCGTCGCGGAGAACGTCATGCTTCAAGTGCCTACTTTCACACGACGAGAAAAATGAATGCTAATTACAAACATGAAACAACTCGAGTTAAATAAAAGTGTGTGAAACACGGGCGTAAGACGCAGTTAAAAAAATGCGAAAACAAAAGAGTTGTTACACAAGAAGTTAGAAAAGAAAAAGTTTTCAGATAGTTACACAGTCAATAGGTCGATGTGGGTTCCTTTCTTTTCCATGCTCCATTTGCATAGACCCTACAGGATAGGCCGGTAGTCGGGGAGTACGTCATGCTTCATGTACCTACTTTCACACACAGGGCGAGAAAAATGAATACAAATTAATATTCGCTCGTTAAATCAATTTCCAAACCAATCGGTATTGCACAAATTAGAGTTTCACCAAAACAAGAATCTACTGCATTCAGATCCGAACTGATTCTTCAAATTTTCTTCTAAAATTCCGTAAAATAAGCAGATATTTTTCCGTGCCTGTATTCCTTAATGCTTACAACTCCGAGTTGATTTTTTCTAGTAACAATTTGAATCCAGCTTTCAACGAAAAGAAATTTCCGTACGCCGTCTATCTTCGTCTTCCTTATTCAAAAATAAGCAATTACTAAAACCTGCGAGATTACTTTCCTTTTTACTTTACTCCAACCGTCTTTCTTCAGCGTATCCGAACAGAGCGAGACATAGATTGACACAGTTGGAATTAACATACGTATACATAAAACAGCTCAATCCTTCAGCTGTTGAGAACTCTACGAAGCGCTAGATATCCGTGTCTTTTCACCAAATAAGAATCTGGGATGAAATATGTAAATCATCTCTTCTTATGCAGCTCCTGGACTTTCTTTGTCATGTAAATGCTGCCGGATGCATCCGGAGGGGTAAGAAATGAATATATTGAATTACTTTGGCGGAGTTGTGTCAAAGAAATTTCGCTGCAGTGTTTGTACAGATCGGTGGATATTCAGGAAAGAAGAAAAATAAACAGGAAGAAAATTTTAAATCCTTTGAAATCTTCAAGTGTACTCTTGCTTTATCCTAAGGAAGATTTATTAAATTCAACCAATCGCCAGTTTTATAAGAGTATCGTATTTTGAGGGTATAATATTTTTAAAAGTTAAACTTCTGATTATCACTTTTCGTTCATCCTAGATTGCTTTTCGATTCGCATTTGGTTATATTAACCCCTTGTCGCGAGAATTTATTTAACCTCCTTATCAGATTACACATCCTATTAGGAATATTTAATGTTATTTCCAATTCATTCAATTCAATCCATGAGAGACAGAAAAGAACACTTATGATACTTCAACGTATCCATGTATTCTTTTTATGTAATTTAACTAGTTGATACCAGCGACTACGTCCGCATAGTAGCACATTATTGGTGTCTTGCTGCTCGGAATAAAATATTTTCGTGTATTTATAGTTTTAATGAAAAAAATCCGTGCATGCTTCAAAAAAGCTGCAGACGATAACAATAAAAGCATTGTTAGATATTGTGTGTGAAAATATTTAAAAGAATTAATTAAAATTAAACAGAATGTTGCATTGAAATGAAACTGGTATTATTGAAAAGCTAATTCTTCGAACTTTAAGGCGATGTTAAAATGATTTTTGTGCGATAATATGTTCCGAAGGTATGGTAGAAAAACAATACAATTTAAGATAATTTTTAATTAATTAAAATTTCGAAAATCCTTTCTTCATGAGACCTACTACTGAAGAAGCAACCACTTGCCAAATTTCAAGTTTCTAGTCCCAGTGGTTTGGGAAGATTCGTAGATGAGTCAGTGAGTTGCTTTCTCTTTTATATATATAGAATTATTTATTTATTTCCCACGCCGACCCTGCTTACCCAAAGGGTGTAAAGCATGTGGCGAGTCGACAGGAAGAAAAATTCCAATACAAATATTTAAGTAATACAATGCAAAATAATAGAATACAATATAATACAGAAAATTATATACTACAATATAAAAAATATAAGTAAAATAAAACAATAAAAGTAATACAATACAAAATACAAACGTGAATATAAATATAATAAAATACAAACAGCAAACATAATAAGTAATTTCAAACATAAATAATAAATAAATACAAACGAGCGTAATAAATAAAGAAACATACATACATAAAATAAACAAAAAATGAAAATTTTATAAAATCTAATAAATAGTTTTTAAAAAAACGAAGTTTGAGATATAATTTAGAGAAGAGAGACAGGAAAAAATCTTTAAAAAAACAATTTTGAAAAAGAAGAAAAACAACAACAAAACAATTTCTATAACACAATTTAGTTGAAAAAAACCGATACAAAAAACCCAAATTCAGTAAGCACAATTTAGGAAAGGAAAAAGACAGAAAGTCAGGTATCCCCATGATACACTTGGGAAAGTCTATTGCATCTGTATATACAGAATGTAACTGTAACTTGAATTGCAAATTTAAATATTAAAAGATCTTAAAGTCTGTGAACGAATCATTCAAGTCATTGGGATATTTAATGCTAAGAAGACAGTTGATAAAAGTAATTCGCATCTAGAAGAAATTGATAAGAAACAGCCCTCTATATTAAAAACGCATGGTATTATGTAAGTGTACGAGAAAGCCGAGGGGAGAATGTTCCACCGGTTTAGAATGGAAAAAAGAATCTAAAGGAGATTCGAACCTCTAGTCTTAACCATCGTAGCGTTATAAAAGTTTTAGGCTTGATTCGTCTTGTCTTCGTCTAGCTTGGTTGCATCCGCCATTGTGATCCGTGCGTAATAATTTTTACTTCACGCAGATTACAGAAAGCAATGCTAGTCGAAAATTATTATCATATTAATAAAAGCACTTTTTGACTCGTTCATGTCTTAAAAATTCTTTGTTTAGTTATGTCTATTTGATTTTCTAAGTTATTTTTCGTTGATTTTAACGTAGGACTACGTTCCTCCCATTGGTCTCAGGAAGGAATTTGAGTCACAAGCCAAAACGCCACAAAACTTGGTATGAGAGATCATCTTTATCTCGGTAACTACATATGTTAAAAAAAATAACTAATATCTTATTTTAGAGATAAAGGGTGACAACAGAAGTTACAAAAAAAATGGTAAATCGGAACTGTAGTTCAGCGACTATTGAGTCGCAAAGTTGGGCAAAAATATGCATGAATTGGTGACGCGATTCTCTATATCTCGGTAACTACATATGTTAAAAACATAAATAATGTCTTATTTCAGAGATACAGGGTAGCAACAGAAGTTACAAAAAAATTTCTTAAACTTAAAAACTTAAGAGAAACAAAAGAGTCGCGCGTGTAAAGTGGTCCTACGCCTTTAACATCAGCGTCTGTTTGAAAAGACAGCCTCCCGTCTTTTTTCATATTATTTTTAAAATTTTATTCTTATTTAAAGCAACGGCAACGTGCACACAAAAAAATGCATTTAATATCTTCGCAACGCGCATGTGTATAAACGCAGTATCTATAACTATGAAAACTATTGTTGTAAAATAAACTTAAAATAGTTTTTAAAAAATTATTAAAACTAGCTGATCCCACGAAGAGCATGTGAGCTCCGCAATACGCACACCATGCTTTTTCGGCTAAATTGGCTCATTCTAGCTCCGTACTTGATGAGAGAGGTTACGGTTCATCACCCGTAAATCTGACAGATATGGCTTGATAAAAATGGAAATTAGACCTGTTAGTTAATGCATGTGCCAAATGAAGATAGTTTAATAATTAATAGTCTTAGGGAAAAAACAACGTTTAAAGATCTTTTTGAGAGTTTTTAATTTTCAAGGATTCAAAATAAATCGTTTAAATTATTAAGATGATACTAAAATGGTGAGAGAATTATGGGAGGAAGAAAAAGGTAATGATAGCGAGTGAAGACACTCAGGAAAAAATTTCGTCATTCAGGGATCGAACTAATAACGCTGGGTTACGAGTGGGATGCGCTGACGGCTGTACGATCGGGATTTACAGGTTGAAGTTGAAACGGGGTCTCTTCTGATTTTGACTTTCATTTTTATCGCAGTGCATATAACGGAAAAGTACCGAAAATATTTTATGAATAATAATTTTTTTGATAAAAATAATAAACAATAAGTTGAAGCAAATTTTTCTTCCGGTTTTGGGTTATTATTATAAATACAGAAGAATCAATAGAAAAATACATTTATTTTAATATATGGTTTAAATTATTATTCTTTATTTCCTCTTCTTATCTCTCCTTTATTCTTTCTGAATATTATGCCCTCGTGTTATTGCGAAGCGGATGAAAAAGGAAAATATACAAATTACGTTCATAAGACAGCGCATAATTTTAAGTCGTCAAAAAAATGTCGATTAATCTTTGTGCTTTGTAATTCATTCCAAAACAAAAAAAAAATTATAAATCAAAGTTTCATCGAAACACGAATTTCGTATTTTCCTATCCTAAATTTCTTTTAAATTTGTCCTTCACATTCTTTTAAAAATCCTTTATAGAGAATCAGAAACAATTTGTCAATGCCACTGTATTTCTGAATGCCCTATATATGAACTTTATTTTTTTTCTAGTGATAACTAATATCCAAAACTCAACAAAAAATATTTTTTCTGCGCCATCTACCTCCGCCTTCTCTATCCAAAATTAAGCAATTACTAAAACCTGCCAGAATACTTCTCTAGATACCTTATTCCAAATGGCTTTTTTTGCCAACAGATACAGAAATAGATTGACACAGACGAAATTAACATACGTATACATAGAACAGCGCAATCCTTCGACGACTGGGAACTCTACGAAGAGCAAGTTATCAAGTATTTTCATCGAATAGGATTCTGGGATGAAATATGTAAATCACCTCTTTTTATGCTCCTTCTGGACATTCTTTGTCATGTAAATGCTACCGGATGCATCCGGAGAGGAAGAAATAAATATATTTCATTACTTCCCGGAGCACTGTTAAAGAAATTTATCTTCAGTGTGTGGACAGATTGGAGATATTCGTGGAAGAAACAGGACAAACAGAGAGAAATTGTTAAATCCTCGGAAATAATCATGTGTGTACTTGCATTATCACAAAAATTAATCTCCTCAATTCAACCAATCTCTAGTTTAAATAGTGCACTCAGTTTGGACATAGAGCTAATGATTTTTTGAGTAACGCGTTGCAAGATACTCTTGTTTCTCTACGTTTACGTTTCTAATTATCACTTTTTGTTTATCCTAGCTCTTTTTAAATGTACACGTGGTGATATCATTTCGTTCTAGAAGAGTATTTGGCGTTATCAGATTTTTTCTTATCAAAATTTTACGGAGCAATATTACATAAATTCTTAGAGTTAATAAATATTATTTAATTGATGGAATATTGCTTAAAATTCTAATAGTAAATCTAATTGAAAATTCTCTAAAAAACACACTTTTATTAGTGTACTAAGCATAAGATTTTTTAAAATTTTATTTAGAATTCACGAATTAAAATTGTAATAATTTTCTTCCATTTGATTGCATGGTATGCTGCGGTTTATGTCTTCCCTGTATTGTTAGTCCCATTTTTAGATTTCTTTCTTTCCAGCTACCCAGAACATAAAAATTTCATATTAATTCGTCCGTTTGTTCAATACCTTTCAATGTTTCATCCTCACCTAATCCAAGAGGATGAGTTAGAGCCCGTTAACCATTTCAGTTTTTTTAGATGTACAATGAGACACATGTTTGTTTATTAAATTTCATCAAAATTGTTTCAACCCTCCTGAACAAACAACACTTCAAGACTTTGGGATAGTTATTATCCTATGACGTTCATTAGAGAATATTTAGCCCACACCATATTTTTAGTGTGACAGAATGAGACATAGAAATTGAATTTCATGTCAATAAAGCCATTCTTTATATGTATTTAAACGTCTGATTCCTAAGGTCATTGAAATAAAGGTACCTCTAAATACAGGAACGTCCTAGCTCCTCTATCAAAGATAAGGGAAATTCACTGTCCCACTCAAAAACCACATTGACAGTTGGCATTGTCCGAAATGTAAGAAAACTCCCCTCTTCCCAAACATATCTGGGCGAGCCACTCGAACGAAGAAAGCACGCGCCGTGGGTGTGGAATTAATCACACTTAACCAAAGGGGGTGGAAATTTTAGCGTGACATTCGGACGGCTATCGTATTTTGCTTGAAGGGATGTATGGGACGGTCCCGTATTGACAGAGTAAACAACTTACTTCCACCGTCACCAGAAGGGAGTAGGTTGGAATTGATTTACAACTACAATATATTTAATCGGCCAAAAAGGAACGTGTACCAAGTTGCATCATAACCACATCAAATCCTCGCAAGTGAAGCTGGATTAAATATACAAACTCACACACAGACATATACTCGCTGAGTTTTATACTATATATCGTCGCTTAACAAGCAACACCGCCTATCTAACTTTTTTTAAATTTCAAAGAGAAAGAAAACACTGATTTTTTTTTGCTACCAATGAAGAATATTTCTGATTTTTTTTTTTTTTTGACATCTGATGGGAACATGAGACCACATGTTCACACCAGATGTGGAAAAAAATTTCAAAAATATTGTTCATTTTCTTCTAATTAAACGAATGAGTACATACCAACAATGAAATATGGTCTTTTTTTCTGCTATCCTTTTATACCTATAGATTTATATTACTTTCAGGGCATTTTAGATAAATGTACTGATCATTCAGATGTAGTGAACTTTCTTTGTAATGATCTTTAGAAGCGGCGTCCATTGTATTGAAATACACATTTCTTTATTGATATGTAATTTTAAATTTAGCAAAATATAATTTATTGATTATATTTAGATGCTTGAATAACAGTCAGTGGTTTAATTGCAACAATTAACATAAGTACAATCTATTATATCCACATAAACCATGTTCATAAAAAATGCAAAGAAAAGCAATTTTACAATTATTCTTCAAAAGTTCTAATAAATACATACTCGTTTCTTAATTTCAAACTCATGAATTATATCCAATGATAATTATCGGAATTCTTATTGATATCGTTCATAGTTTAATAAGTATAAAAAAACAAATAAACATATAATTACTTTAAATTGGGGTAATTAGCTTACAATACATAAAATTAGTGAAAAATAAACAATGAAGTTATTTACAAAAACAAATCATTAGTTTAATTTGATAAATTAAGATCAGGCAAAAAATTTTGAAATAAATTATGATCTGTTTGTTCGTTTTCTTTTCATTTTTTTTAATGGAAATAAATATTTTACTTTTAAATCAATATTTTTAAAGGTTTGCAATGAAAAAAACCATAATACTCATAACTGAAATATGTGAAATTATTTAAGTAACTGAGTATTATTCGAAAGATAATAATCCTCTGAAATGGTGTTCGTTAATTTTAATTGCTCCTTTTTCATTGTAAATAGATTTATGTGAAATGGAGAGCATTTGAAATTCGGAAACTAATAATCGAACTGAAGAGAAACCTTTTCAACAGCATTGCCATTAATTAAAAATTATTTTGATTTATTCCGTCCTTTTTTTAATCCTATTTTGTTCGTTCTTCTCATTCCAATGCAAAATGCTAAAGAAAAAATAATGAAGAGCCGGATGTAATTACAGACTTTGAAGCCCTTTGTCATTATCGTGCGGAGAGAATATTCAAAAAATGTTTTATTGTTTCGCTGATTCCTGCTATGAACACTTTTTATTTGAGTTCCCTCATTATTTTCCCCTTCCCACGGATGAAATAAAGAATTTATCGATTTTTCTTTCATTTGTAGTGGAGCTTTGACGACACAAAGCATTTGTTTAGCCAATATTAACCAAGAAAAAAATCTGCAGCTAAAATCCACAGTAAAAATGTTTGTTTTTCTGATATATTTTATCTTTTATTTAGTAAGTTTGCAGAGTGCCAACTATTTCAATTATGGAACATTTCTGTGATAATTTATCCCAGATTTTTATTAAGGAAATTTCCACTAAGCAGCAAAAAGTTACTTTAATTAAAATAATAATTTTGAGGAAAATTTTCGAATTTTGTGCTTGTTGTTTCATATAATTCTGATTTCTCGAATGGCCTAGCCCTTCATTCCTATCAAATAAGAAAAAACGCTAGTATTATTTGCAGATTTCCTTGGTTTAATGTAAAAGAAAAAGATTCGATTTATTAAAACGAGTATTTGCATATATACCCGCAATGATTTAACTTTTTCATTTCTAAATTAATTCTTTCTAACGCCACTTCATTTTAATTACTTCTACTTCAATCCTAGAGAACCGCACTCCTACTTTAACTTCCAGAGTCATGAGATCTCATGGGTTTCCCCTTTTTCCCAGCAGTATTTAACACTCACACACGATGGACTCTGCCTTTTCTGATTTTAACCTCAGCGGCGACGTTCGCGAATATGGTCATGGAGTGGACATTTTAAATATCTAATATGGAAAAATAACCTGATCGCCTTTAAAACGAAATGATGAATCCTGGAATAGAGAAAAGTTTACTTTAATTAGCTATGGAATTCCTTAATCCTACTTCTATCTGTTCGACGAAATTGGTGACATTATATACCTGTACTTCATTTAGGTTAAACTCTAACCTGTTTATTTTATCCGACTCTTTTTAATTACTTTTAAATATTTAAAAAATAATAAAAATATATATAATTAATTTCAGACACTACAGTTTCCACTTTGCTGTGCCTTAGATGAAACTTCCAGAGTAAACATAAATAAATATATGTAACAGGGCCATAATCTCAACCAGGGCTTCTAAAATACATGTTGTTCAAACTTCGAATATTCGCAAATATATAATCAGTATTTAAATCTACAGTTTCTCTTACCTGTCAAACAAGCGCGAGTGGCCACCCCTAAACTTTCTCGTTTACTTCTCAAAAATTTGTCATTTCCCCTCCCCCTGCGTGGATAAAAAATTCGAACCTACTGTATCCCAGAATGCAATGACTATCAGAAGGTTTTTCAATATAGATTATAGTGATTTGTAAAATATTTAGGTGAAGAATCATATTCAAAGAGATTCGTATGTATTAAAACTTATCAATATTTATTTTCTATCACACTCTAAGCTAATGCGAGGGCGTGGGCGAGCAAAATGAAAACAGGAGAAAATGGCCTCGTTCGCTATCACTGAATAGCTTGCGCATGCGCAGAGATTGCTTCCAGTACGCAAGTAAAAAAATTGAATATGCAATTTGAACGCCTTTTTTTTAATCGATTGAAACGAAATTTGGGCACAGATCTATGATCATAACCGTCATACCAATTTTTATTTATCTAAGCCAAAGGGTTTAGGAGATACAATTTTTACAAGTATGCGATTATACAGTCCGACAGACCATCGAAGAATTTTCGAAGGATTTGGTTCAAACTTTGATACGGACCTATATTTATGATGATAAAACTGTGTACCTAATTTTATTCATATAAATATTCAAGTTTTTTAGGTTATAGTGTTCACATGACCGCGGACAGACAGACAGACTTCCCGTAGATGGATTTTGACCAAAATTCGATAGAAACCTACAAATTATGTGTAAAGGTGACATACCAAATTTCGTTCCCGTAGCTCTAATACTTTTCGAGTTATCGTGTTCACAAGCAGACAGACAGGCATAATTTCAAAATTGCATTTTTCGGACTCGGGGAGGTCTAAAACGAGGAGAATCGCCAAAATCTCGATTTCGATTTTTTGACGATTACAATACTTTCTCTTTGTATACCAGAAACTAAAAAGGGCTCAAAGGCAACATTTGGAGAAACAGCATCGAAAACATCACACGACCAACACAGCAGAAAACAATCAGACAGCAGACAGACAATCTCACAGCAGACATAGACTGACAATATACTATATAAACCCGGAAGTAGCGCGCAGCGTTACCAGGCGACACTCTTGGACTCAGAGTTTCAACAGGTGTTCTAACACCACGTGGAGTCGCGTACAGAAATTTTGGTATCGCGAAAACATTAATGGATACTAACAGTTGAATTAACTGCTACTTTGGTTGGCTGCTTATTTGATTGCTACTTTTAACCTGCTTATTTAAATATCAAATTCTGAAATTCAAATATCAAATTTTTATTTTTAATTATCAAATTCTGAAATTTCTTTGAGCGAGCTGGCCAACGTGGGTTTAAAAAATCTGAAATTCAATACAAGAGTCAGACGCGTCACTGTATGCGAAGGCTTCAAGAAATATATTTCATATCTTGCTTACATGCTGATACAAGCAAGCAGCTTACAAGCTTACCTATATGGTGTAAAGCTTGTCAAAAATCGGCGGAAAGACAAATTTCGATACGAATTCAATTAAAAAAATTGTACAGTAATAATACAATACAATATAAAATATCAATACAACGAAATACAAATAGAATATTAACAACACTCATATTGGGCGGAAGATATTTTCATAACAAGAAAAAATTACGAGGATGGATTTAAAAAAAAGTTTACAAGGGTAATAAATCATTTATTAACAATAGACAGAAAATACAAAAGGGAATTAAGAGGCATACTTGCGATCACTTTTCCACATAATCACCAAATCTATTTAGGCATTTATCTGAACGCAGGACCAACTTGTTTAACCCGGCTTGGTAGAAATCACGTCCTTGCTTATTGAGCCAGTTCTCGACAGCTGTTTTTACATCACTGTTTAAAGAGCACCATGTTACAAATAAGTGTTTGGAACTCAGATTGGGTGCCAAATCTGAGCTGTATAGGGGGTGGCTTCAGACTTTCCACTTGAACTTTTGCAGCAATTCTTGAGTTTTGCGGGCAGTATGGGTATTGTCATGCAGGAGGGTGATACCCTCACTCAACATGCGTTTGCGTCGGATAGCTTCACGATGGCCCAGTGACTATTTCCTTTTTCCGAAATTGAAGGAACACTTATCTGTAATGAGGTTACCTTCAAACAGTGATGTGAAAAACAGCTGCCGAGAACTGGCTCAATAGGCAGGGAAATGATTTCTACCAAGCCGGGTTAAACAAGTTGGTCCTGCGTTCAGATAAATGCCTAAATAGAGTTGAATATTATGTGGAAAAGTGATCGGTAAGTATGCCTCTTAATTTCCTTTTGTATTTTCTGTCTAATGTTAAAAAATAATTTTTTATTACCCTTGTCAACTTTTTTTTTATCAATCTTCGTATGTAATAAACAACTAAACATGCGTAAGAAGAAAAGAAATATAATGAAAATAATATATAATAATTAATAAATATAATAAATAAAATTTATAAAAATAAACATAAAATAAAGAAAAAATAAGTTTATAAAAGAAATATCCAACAAGGGCAAGGATCAAGAGGTGCACTCAAAAGCATAAAAAACGATGTTTGTGAATTTAAAAAAGAGAGAAAAAAATTATCTATAGGGGAGACCGGGGTTAGTTGTTACACGGGGCAAGTTGTTATATTCGAATTAAAGATTTACCGCCGCTCCTCTAGAAACTCACTTTTCTCAAGTCAGATGGCAACCCTCATTCGTATGTCTTTCCCAACGAACATTGGAGCGCCTGCAGTCTTGAGTAGAGAGGATTCTTTTGGAAATATTGATCTTGTGTCTGTGAGTAATTTTTATTTTAAATTGCGTTTTTTTTATTTTCGACGGAACCCTTGGAGATATCTGTGTAATGTCTCTACCACAAAAAAGCTTAGATTTCAGGTAACTAATATTATATTTAAAAATTCTATACAACTATATTATACCACTCACATGTATCAAGAATATACTTACTACAGTGAAAGAACTTTCCCAGTATAAGTTATAATTGAACAGAATATGTTTTCTTTTTAAAGTTGATAAGAGGAACTATGAAATAAAGAGGGAGATGAGTAAAACACACCAGGAAACATTTCTGACGACTAGTGACGACTGTTGTTCATTGCGAAAAGCTCCTGGTATATATGGAATTAATTTCACGACACTCCAGAGATACTGTAATAAAATGAAAACTTCTAGTGATGGTAAGTTGTACTTCTAATTAACTTCAGTTTATAATTTAGTTAATTTAAGTCACTAAATGAAATCAATTAAATAAATAATATAAATAAATTTTAGTAATTTTTGAAGATATTTCTTGGAGATGCTGCACACAAGTTACATTAATGATCCCTTTTTACTTTCTCGTATACGAAGTATACAAAGAGAAAGTATTGTAATCGTCAAAAAATTCGAACGCGAGATTTTAACGAATCTACGTTTTAGACCTCCCTGAGTCCGAAAAACACAATTTTGGAATTATGTCTGTCTGTGAACACGATAACTCAAAAACTATTAAAGCTACAGGGATGAAATTTGGTATGTGGTCTTTACATATAATTTATAGGTTTCTGGACAAAATCCGTCCACGGGAAGTCTGTCTATCTGTATATCCGTGTTAATGTGAACGCGATAACTCACAAACTTAAATAGCTAGGTACACATTTTACAAACAAACACACATAAATTTGGTACATATTTTTATCATCAAGAATGTAGGTTTGTATCAAATTTTGGACCAAATCCGTCAAAGGGTTGATTGTCTGTGCGTCTGTATAATAGCATACTTTTGAACGCAATAACTTCTTTAAAAAATTACTTTGATAGACGAAATTTGGTATGTGCCCTTCTTACCTTAATGGTAGATTTGTGTCCAATTTTTGTGTCAATCGGTTAAGAAAAAGGCGTTCAAATTGCAAATTTCGTTTTCTTCATATTACACCTTGACCTATTGGTAATCACGCCGGCTTCTAATTCCACTACCTCGTTGGAGGTACTTCGGAAATCGTGGTATGGCGTTCGCTTATTCTTTTTCTCCTCTGCGTTAAGGGTTCTTGTTCGTTTTACTGCCTTTCAGCTCATTTTTTCTCTACATGTGTTAGAAGTATACGAGAAAGTTTAGTGGAGACCACTCCCGCTGGTTTGTTTCAGATGCAGAATCAACTGCACCTAACCTTGTTTATATAAAAATAAAACCTCTGTAGGTCTTCACAGATAAATAGGAGACGGAACTTCAGCAATACTTCGAAGCTGTACTAAGGCCTTTCTACCAATAAAGTTAAGTCATTAGCACATCAGTATACAATTAAACATGAAATAAAATCCCAGTGGATTGGAGTAAATGTAAAAGTGCTGCAAGTGATTGTCTATCAGATTTTCTAAAGCGTAAGAAGTCTCTTTCTTTCCGTACTCCGCAGGTGACTAGCCTGGGAAGAGTCACGAGTTTCAATAGGTACAATGTTGTAACCGTCTTCACCAATTTTGCCAGAGTTCACGGCAGACGCAAATTCTAGCGTCAAGGCATCTTGAAGAGACTGGGGTGACAATGGTTAAGAATGAAAAGAAGATAATTGCCAGAAAAGGTACCAAACAGGTTGAAGCCGTGACAACTGTCGAGAGAGGAGGTACTTTGGTATCCATGGCTCTTGCTGTTAGTGCTAATGGCAATTCAGTTCCTCCTTTTTTTCCTATGGAAAATCTTTGAACGTCACTTCCTTTCAAACGCACCTCAAGAAAATTCAGTCTCAGCAAATAAGTCTGGACAGAGGACTGGGTAAGATTTTCTTAGAGCTTTGTGAGGCATTTTATGAAACATACCATAGTCACAAAAGAGAGACCTGCCCTATTTACTCCAGACAATCATCAGTCTCATCTCGACTTATCAACATTGGGCTTGCCCACAGGAAACGGAGTTACTGTTTTCCCTTTCCAAATGATGTGTTTGTAAAAATTGTAATTCAGATAATAATTATAATGATAACTCATCAGAATAACTTGTGAAATTAGGTGAATTTATGAAGAAATAAGAATATAAGACAATCGTTATTCTGTGGAGATTATAAAATAATAACATACTAAAAATGTAAAGATATTATATTTGTTTGTATTGCTGGACATATTTTATGTAACAATTAACCCCATTTAGTGTAACAACTTACCCCATTAACATACTCAATTATGGGGTAAGTTGTTACGATGTATGTATAAAACGTTTAATGACTGAATTATCTTTATCTAATCGTTTTTAAAAAATATGATATGAATGTTTAATAATCAGAGTACATTATACTCTCTATCATCCGTGCGCGGATTATCCGGTTTACGGATTATCCGTGCTCATTCCGGACTCACAAAAAAAAAAAATTAAAGAGAAACATTTCCACGCTTATCATGCATGTAAAATCGATGTTGATGTTCGATCGAGAGATTCATTCCGTGAAACTAGTGAGCCGTGACGGCGGAGGCCAAAGAATAGAGTTTTTCTTTCTTCCTCCACGTGCAATCTCTACCGGTTCAACCCCTAATTTTTCCAGAAATGAATCATCCACTTCCTGCTAGCTCATTCTCGTACGAACACACTTCTTCCCGACACGTCATTCTTTAACTTCTTCGTCTTCTCTCACTGTCGCACGTGTTCCTTTAGTTTTTGCGTCTTGTTTATCGTCAGTTAGTAGCGTGAAATTTTTTACTGTTAAAAATGAGTGGTGTGAAACGAAAACGATACATTTTAAATGTTAAACAAAAATTAGAAATCCTTCAAAAACTTGATAAGGGAGAATCAGTTAGTACTGATGCAGAAGATGTACTAAATGAGGGAAATACAATTTCTCATTCTGCTCCTCTGCAATCTGTGGAAACTTTGTTAGATTATATGGGACAAAGAGGATTTGATTAAGGTGACATTACTGTGGTTCGTAAAATATGTCTCGATATACGATAAGAGATGAACAAACAGCAAAAGCAAAGACGCATAAAAGATTTTTTTTAAGCAGTAAATGTTGAAAGGAAAATTCCTAGTTTGATGTTATACAGCATGCAAATGTAAGTAATTTTTATATTTTTGTACTGATGTTGTTTTTCTCTTGAATAAAAAGGAGTTTTCTGATTATCCATGTTTTTCTATTGCCCGTGCGACCTCTCCCGGTGATTAACACGGATAATAGGGTGTGCACTGTATATTTTAAAGTGTGTTTTGTAAAAATACTTGTAATAATTTCTTTTAGAAAATTTTTTAAAAAATATTGTAACAATTATCCCCGATCTTTCCAAATGCAATTTTGGAGGGAGAAAACGATTTCCGTAATACAATTTAGGAAAAGAAAAAGGAAGAAAGTCTGGTATGCATTTTAGAGATACATAAATCATTTATACATTGGGGAAATTATTTTGTGGACATTGCTACGAGCGATAACATTCCCATGACTGGAAATCTACGTACCCTTTACGAATATGCCTTTCAATAAACATCTACGCAGTTGCGTAAATTTATAGAGGCGCAACATGCCGATGTATTATTGAATCGATCACCAAGTGAGCTCTAGTCATTAGTGCACCGATGCTCCCATTCGCATATATTCTGTCAAATACACTCTAATCTACCGCATAGACATCCAGTTATTGTATACCATCTGGAGCCAGATTAAAGCGGGCAAGACTTGCACATTGGGAACAGGGCCAGATTAAGCCCTGTGGGGGCCTATAGGCAATATAAGCTTCAGGGGCCCCTTTTCAATCCCTGATTTCCAAAACAAAATATTTTTATTGATTTTCATTTAATCTCTGTTAGAGAAGTTTTTAAGTAAGAAATATTCCAGGTAGCACAACATGTTGAACGGTATTGTGGCATATTGTTCTGTATTATACAGGGTGGACATAAATTATTGGACCCATTTCAAAAATTAGTAAAAACTATTAATAATGTTATAACTACATTTTTTTAAGATGAGATCGCGTTTTAAAAAGATTTTTTTTTTCTTTCTGATAGATAACACGCCGCTAGGTGGTCGTAAATTATTGGACATCTCTCATTTTTGATGAGTCATCTCGTCACTATTAAAGTTAGAAGAAAAATTTGTAGGGAATGTGACGCTCTTTAATTTGTTAAAACAATTGTAATTCGAAAACTAATAAAGGAAACCAGAAAACGCGCATCGGCTTCTACTGATCGGTAGCCATTGCATATGGAAATCTCTCGATGTAGCAAAGTTAGAATACCGTAATGGTACGCCATCTATCTGAAAAAAACTTTTTTATTTGCTCTCTCAATTAAAAAAACGCAGTTGTGACAATATTATTTTTTTATTAATTCTTGAAATGGAATGAAAATTCTTCATTCCATTATATGTTCCATTATATTCCACCCTTTATAATATCATATGTTACTGAACAATATTATACAATATTGCGAATATTATTCAATATTGAGCAATATTGTGCAATATCTTTGTGCTACTGGGGGATATTAAAACAAGCTGAAATGACAAAATATTTAATGACGGGTCACTTTCAGGAGAGTTGGTTTCAATATCTCGCAAATAAAAAAATGTAAAATTTATATTTAAAGGTTATTTTTAAAAAATGCTAAAAAAATTGCAAAACATTTATGTAGTGTTGGGAAAAATATACTCCTTCTTTTCGCCATTTTTTTTTATCTCCGGACGAAGTGGTCCCTTTCCCACTCTGAGTTTTTCTGCGAATTTACGGGAGGGTCTTTGACCCCTTTTGCATTTTCATTGGGATTTTTCTCGAAGGGTGAAGTCCTGGCTGTGGTTTTTGACCAATGGTCTTTCAGTTGGGGACTTCGGAAAGAGATTTTTTGGGTTGCTGGGCAGATTGGACGCGGACAGAGACGAGGTCATGAAGTTTGGACGAAGGCGGTTCCGGATGTAGGGAGTGGAACGTAATTTTGTCCGGGGGCCTGCGGGTTCGCCGCGGAGTGAAGTGACGCCGTAAGTTTTAAACACTTTCGCTAAATAACGCAAACTTTGTGAACCGATGTAATTTGAATCTCGATTGTCTGTTCGCCAGACAAATTTGGTGACATCTCGTGCAGAAATCAAATAATTGGTTATTTGAGTTGATCCGGGTCTCTAAATAGAGATTGCCCAGAAACTGAAAGAAAGATTATATGTAAATTCATAGCCCTGGTCCTGAAGCTGAAAGAATATCAGATGTATATTTGCAATCTTGACCGGAAATGCTACACAACCGTTGAAATTAGTTTTAAAAAAATCGTAGTTCAGTCCACGTAAAAGGAAATAATAATCATAAATGAAACTTTCTGAAAATTTTTATTTATCTTTTCTAAGGCAATATTGGGTAATAAGGAAAATGTTTGACGCGGAACTGTATGTGTGAAGGTGGGTTTAATTAGTATGCATATGCGGAGATTAGACACCTTGAGTATTTCCGGTTCGTGCTGTTTGGTTGCATTTGTGAAAAGGTGCTGTGCAATGTTTATTGTTTAAAAGGTAAACTGATTTATTTTTGTTTAGTGTCATGGATTGAAACATTAAATTGTGATGAATTATTTTCTGTGCAGCATGGCATGTGGTAACAAAAATGATTTTTATGTGTGTGTGACTGTGCAATGAGCACAAATACATCATTGCCATGAAATAGTGATTTTATTAATTGTTTATGTTTAGTCAAGATAATTCGCGATATTGCGTATTATTCAGCAAATGGCTGACATTAAGCTGTTTAAATTATGTTACATCAATTTCTTTTATAATTTTCTCTATTCCATATAATAAAAATAGCTCTCTATAAAAAATGACTGATTGATGTGTCTCTTAAAAATGTCTGTTTGAAGTATGTCTGAAAAATAGTGTCTGACTGATGTGTCTCTTAAAAATATCTGATTGAAGTATATCTTGCAAATGTCTGATTGATGTATCTCTTAAAATTGATTGATGTTTCTCATGCTGACAGAGCTTCTGTAAGGCATGTCCTGGATGAACTCTGGGTTATTAATAAAACACAACGCGTAAAATTTATTATTATTATTATCATATACTTGACTTTGGGTTAGGCCCATCATTTTCAAGATCTAAAATCTTAATAATATAAATTAAGATAAATAAATACAAATTTTTAATACGACATTTATATAAAACCTCAATAGTCTAATAGAAAGTTTGTTAGGACTGTTGAATCTGTCAATCAACTACGAAACTAATTGGAGCAATCTGTTTTGCAAGCGAATTTGAAAACATGAAAAAGATCCCAAGAGTAATGTTCCGAAATCTAAGCGATACTTGATTTTAATCTGAATAAGTTCGAGTAAACTATTCTTGTAAATAAAATGAAAGCACTAAATAATATTGTTTCAAAGATAATACGAGAGAAAAAAAACACTAAGCGTCGAGACCCCTAGGCTGTTGCCTACTTTGTTTGATAATCAGGCTCTGAATGGAATGTATTGTACTAGATCAGGGGTTCCCAACCTTTATTCCGTCCCGTACCCCTTGATTAACCTTTCTATTTTTGCGTACCCCCTACTGTCAGATCCTCCCACCATCACCAACCATCCGTCTATGCCAGGGGTTCCCAAACTTTTTTCGCTCGCGTACCCCTTCATGAGAATTTTTATTGTCGCGTACCCCCTACATTCATACCCCATCCAACGATCCGTCTATACAAAGAAGTTTTAACTATAACGTTAAGGGCTTAGGTAAGCTTAAGAGTCAAATGACTGGAAGTTATAACATTTGCAGGAGTTATTTTTGATTTTACATTTTATTCCGTTTCTACAATAATATTAGTTCAACGTCAAAACAGATGAAATCAGTATCGTAATAATTTCGCATTAACTTATAAGGAAAGCTAAAAATTACACCTCTTTTTGCTTACTTTCGAGTGCAGGTTTAGGACTTGCACAACTTTTACTTTTTACGCGAATTTGAGGAAACAAAATTCTGTAAAATATTGAATCCCTTATGTTTTCTTGTGTCCGCCATTACCGACTTTGAGTTCGCGTACCCCAACTGCTCCTTCACGTACCCCCAGGGGTACGCGTACCACAGGTTGGAAACCTCTGGTCTATGCAAAGAAGTTTTTATCAATGACATTAAGGGCTTAGGTTAGCTTAAGAGTCAAATCACTCGACTTAATAACATTTGCTGGACTTTTTTTATTTGACATTTTATTGCATTTTTACAATAGTATTAGTTCAACGCCAGAACAAATTAAACCAGTATTTTAATAATGTCGCATTAAATTTTAAAAATAGCTAAAAATTACCCTCCGCAATAATCAACTATTCAAGTGATATTGTTATTAAATGGCAAATATTAACTTGGAGAAAAAGAATTCTTTAACTTTTTTAATTCCTAATGTTCCCTTGTTTCCGCCATAACCAACCTTGATTTCGCATACCACCAACTACCACAGGTTGGGAACCTCTTCAATAGATGTTTGAATGTTATGGTTATGAAGAAGAGTAATTTTTGCAAAAATAGTTTTATAATGATTTTTATATTTTTATTTTCTCATATTCGATATAAGAATAGAAAAAATATTGTGCTCGTTAGAAAAATTCGAAATTTCTTAAAATCGTGTGAAATACCAACTGGAACTTCTTCATTCGTGTTTTTGTCCGAGAATACGCTTGAAGGGTCATTGAAGTGGACAAATCTTATTAAATCGATACCAATAAATAGAAGTACAAGGGCAAGAAACAGTAGGGTCTACAGAAGAGCGAAAAAATGTATCGTTCAATATATTTAATGTAAAGAAAGTAGATTTCAAAACATCAATTTATATGCCCTTTTCAAAATAATACTGAAAAGTTTGTAAATATTTGGTTCTGTGTATTCGGCCCAGACTGCTGCACCCTAGACCATGACCTAGGTTGGCCCTATGGAAAATCTGTCCCTGGACGTAACGTTAAAGTAACCTCTAAGAACGGCCACTTAAACCCTTCTGAGCGGTCGTGTCGGTTACCCGTTCAACTTCAGTGAAAAACGTACCCTTCGTCTCTCTGACTTCGGACCTTTTATTAAGTGAAAAGGAGGACAGAAAGAACGAAAAATCCGTTCTCTAAAAAACAGCATCGGAAAGTAGATCAAAATTAATCATTCTTTTCCCAATCTGAAGAGGGAAGTGAATTTCGACCTCTGCCGGGGTTTAGGCATTGAAGAGTTCATTTTTGCCTTTCAGGCACTGATTCGGACTGAAAAGAAAGGACTGCTGGGGTTGAGACCATCAACAAATGATACTTTCTGCTCAATCGGCTTCAGGAAAAGTAACTGATATTATTGCCCATTCCTCAACAATTACCCATGAAACGATTAGGAATTTATTTTTTAAATTAAAACGAAAAAAAATTGAAAAAATTGCCTCGAAAAAATCTGATAGACCCAAGAAAGCACAAACTGTATCGTTATATAAAAAACAACAATAAAATATTTTTTTAGACAATTCTGAATATTCCCTTTATTCAATTGTGATATTCCATTTATCACAATTCTGAATATTAAAAAATGATGAATTAGAACTTGTTTAAATACGAATTCCCTACGTCCAAACATGAAACCCCTTTAAAGCGACCACCCCTCTGGGCGGCCAAGTTTCCTTGGAACGGAGGGTGTTGTAGAGAGGTTTCATTGTACATCCAATACATAATAAATTGAAATAAGCTCAAACTTTATAAGCTTTAGCGAAAAAGCGCTACTCAGGTTTCATGCATTTAAATTATAATTTTCTTCTCAATACTACAGTGAAACCTCTTCAAACGGCCACCCCTACATAGCGGCCACCCCTCTTAACGGCCAATTTTTCGTGGCACGGATTTTTCGGCCCATAGACCTAATGTTAAAATAACCCCTAGCAACAGCCACCCAACCCCTCTGAACGGTCGCCTGGTGGGTTCGCCCATCCCATTTAACAAAAGCATCGGTTACAGATTTACTTTTTAAACTGAAAAACGAACTTTAAAAAATGGGTTTTTTCCCGAGAAGGGTAAAAACTTAAAACAGTCACAAATTGTATCCTTTTTTCAAAAAATGTAAAAAATTATTAAATAAAGTACTATTTTCTCTTTAGATAAGTCTCAAACTTCATTTTAAATAAGAAATATGTGTCAGACTTGTTTATATTACCAGTTATAATTAACAACATTTAACAAAGTTATTAACTATAAATTAATTAGTCAAAAATTAATTAAAACTCTTTGTAATATATAGAATGGCGTATATGCAGCTATTTCTAATATAATACAGAAACAAATAATAGAAATATAAATTAAATGGTAAAAAAAAGAAAAAGTATAAAAAAAGGTACAGAAGATTTAAACAAAATACGATAACAATACACCTTTTTGCGTTCTCAACGCAACAGCATCAAGTAAGTTGTTTATATTATGTATTATAGCAATTATCTTGTAATTGTAACGAAAACCCTTCAGAGCGGCCAATTTTTCTCGGAACGGAGGGGTGGCCGCTCAGAGAGGTTTCACTGTATTACATCTTATTGCTTTGACAATAATTTCAGTTTTTAGGATACAATTGCAACAAAATATAAGACAAATAATAATCGAATTTAACCCTTAAGCGACCTCTACCTTCGTATCTATTCAATCTATCTAAATTACACCATACGACCTATTAGAAATGTATTTCAGGAATCCAGGATAAAATTACACGTTGCGTGCACAAAAGAGAAGTCTTTGAGCGGAACAAAATACCCAAATTATCTCCTATTATCTCCCGGCATATCTCCGGATTTCTGTTTTGTTTGGGCATGATTAAATTATACCGCTGCAATCACATTTTCCTTTCCAATTAGGTTAATGCTGCTCTTCCCCATTATTTAGACTTGTCATCGGGCCTTTGCTTCCTTGGCGCGGATAATTGTTTCGGAAAGCTAGAATTTTGCCACTGCAGATTCTTGGCAGGGGGGAATCCCTAGGGAGGTTTCCACGCTCAAGTTGTATTTAATTAACCAAAAATGCCCGAAATTAAATCCTGAAACGGGAACGCTCTCTGATTTCCGATGTTGCACTTCGAAACAATGCCCGGGTATTATTGGATTAAATTGGGAATTTTAGAACCTTTCTTGACAAAGATAAATCCGAGCTAAAGCTGCGCTAATTGGAAAGTAGGAAGTGTCTGTGGATTTTATAAAGAGAATTTTTAAAGCAACATTTTGGTTTTAGAATAGTTCGTACTTATTTACTTTGTCGTGAGATGAAGCAAAACAATGTGTTTCAATTTATATGCATCCGTAAATAGAAATATTCTGAACAAATATTCTTTAATACTCAAGTTGGGCCAATTTTTTACTTTTTACTTCCCGTATACCACTTATACAAGAGTAAGTATTGCAGTCGTCAAAAAATTAGGCCTCGAGATTTTGAGAAATCTCCACGTTTTAGATCACATTGCATCCAAAAATAGACAACTTTTGGAATTATATCACTTTGTCTGTCTTTGACACGATAATTCAAAATCTCAACGAGATCGACTGCCAGAAGGAATTTGGTGTGGCGGCCTTTACACCAAAATTGCTCTTTTTGTCTTTGCACCTTAAAACATTTTTAACACATTTTTGACGAATCACTCAATGTAAAATCTGTTACGTCCTGCCGCGTGCATGTGCACCATAACTAAGAGAAACAAAAGGATGAGGATTCTTGCACAAATTGAAAAAATGAATCTTCGAAAGTAATATTGAATTTTATGAAGGTTGAATATGCTGAATACTCACGTATACTTAAAAATTAAATACATAATTCAAATTACATTTCGATGATAACTTATTCGGAGGAAAAATAGCTCGTTACCTTCATTGGTTTCAATGCGAAACCACAAATTTCTTGAAAATAAACAATTATATTTTTTTTCCTTAACATATTTATGATCAACTACATGTCTAATACTAACTTTTGAAATAAATGTAGTAATTTTCAAAACGAAACATGTAGTGAACTTGAAAAGGTTAAAGGACTGACTTAAATCGACGTATAAATGAAAAGGCGTGTAATCGAAATTTTAGTAAACAACTTTCATTATTATAAATTTAATGCTGCAAATGCCAAGTCATTTCAAAGTACAGTAAAACCCCGGTTAACCGACTCGGATTAACCGAAACGCGGGATATCCGAGATGTCTCTGAAATCGCAAATTCAAAAAAAAAAAAAAAAAAAACGCGGGAATAATCACGAACGCGAGAGGCTATGTCAAGCGGAGAGGTGAACTCTTGGCCTAAAAAGTTCGTTTTAATTTTAAGAAAGAACATAAGTGTAGCCTTCAAAAAGAATTTTGAATTCGTTTCACATTCTGCAATTGGATGCAAAAAAGTAATAGATGTTAATGACTTAACCATCCCAACCCAACAGTGAGAGCGATTGGGTTGAAAAAGAAGGGGCGCAAAAAATTTATAGACATTTAAAAGTACCCGTCAGTGCAGAGGTAGACAACAAAAATTGACTAACTTTCCCGAACACTATTGCTTTTTAAAAATTCTTAGCTTTACGCTGCTAAAATAAATATATAAAAGAAACACTTTTCAGTTCAATATAAACAAGTTATCTTTTTGGAATAGCAACATTAGTCGTCAAATTTATAGAAATATCGTCTTAAATTATATTCATAGAAGCACTATTTTAGTCACAGACAGATTAAAACAGCAGTCATATATTGATACATTTCTTGAAAATGCTATGCGATACGGGTATCCCATTAATTTCATGTATGCTTATGCTAATAAGAAATATTTAACACCCTTAAATTAATAGTCTTTTAGATTTATTTTTGATGTGACCATATATAATAGAATTAACAAAAATATTAGTAATTCACTTTATAGGTAGATGGCGCCACTAAATTAAGAATAAGATTGCATCATATATTCATTTAGTTATTTTACAGTACATTTCCAAAATAATATATATTATTATAAAAGGTTAAATTCAAATTTATAGTTAATTTTCAATGTGTTTTAATATAGTATTAAAAGCCTAATTTAGAAATAATATTTTCACTTTTAATGCGGAACTGTCTTTAGAATAATGCTCAAGTCATAACAATAATTAAGACTATTGTATTGGTATATTATAAGTTATATACTTTCTCGTTTCTAATCTTGAAAGATTTTCGGGATTTATTTCCCTATTTTTTCGTTTTTCCAACAATTGGCTTCCAATTGGCTTTCGCAGAGGGTTGGAGGCACAAATCTAGGTTAATGCGACGCATATCGGTTCCCAAGAATGATTAGCATTTGATTGTTGGAAATTCCAATTCTGGGTTGTCTTTTTCATAGTCTATATTCAAACTATCTATTGTATATTATTTGTATGATTATTGATAAGGTAATTTGATTTTAATTTTTAGATTAATGTATGTATATATTGAAAATATAACACGCGTTTTGATTATTTGAAATATTTAACTACGTATATATATAACGCTATTCCGTTAAGTAAAGTGTAGAGTTAGTTGAAGAAGATTGTAGTCGTTAAAAGTCCAAAACATTTTATTACATTTCGAAAATAGGCAAAATTAAATTAGTTATAGAGTACTCAATAATAGATTAAACTTTCAAAAGATTATCGGAAAATTAAAACCATGCCAGGAGTAAAGAATTACACCTAAAACGGCGTGACATGCCGTTACATGATTACGAAAGAGGACATTACGCAGACGCGGCGAGTTTTTATAATACCAAAAAGGGAAAAGTACCGAAGTTGAGGCTCGAGAAATATTGGGACTCTTGCGAGTCTAGTTACAGTAGAAGTGGTTTTATCATAGGATTGAAGTAGAAATAATTCTTTCGTAATTTAAAAAATAACTGTCGTTAAGAAGGATTTATTTTAAAGATGGGAAAATTTCTAAGTCATTACATATATATATATATTTACAAACATATACAAAAACAGAATCAAATGCAATAACCAATCAAGAAATTAATTTTAATCGAAGAAATACTTAAATCGAAGAAATACTATGTCAAATGAAGTAAACTTTAGGAAATGGATAGGAAACAAACAAACTCTTTTTAGCATTATTGCTAGAGTTTGTGTTTAGAAAGCACCGAAAATAAATTTGTATACACTCGTTCGGGATTTCCCTTGCTGATGACGCGTCCCGGACGTTAGCGTTATATTCCGTTTTGGTGTTTTGGTTTTTCTTTTATGACGTGGTTTTGATGTTTTCTTTTGTTAATATATATATATATATTCATATTCCAGCAAAAAGTAAGGGAGACTGCCTCACTTCGCCCCCGACTCGTATCCACCTCCCCCCAGTGCCGTAGTTAAAGGGGTGGGGGCGATCCGCTCGGGTTACACTTCGAAAGGGGCGGCAAAATCTTACATGCAAGAAAAGAATTTTTTAACGAAGAGCAGCGGCACTAGCTCAATCATTGTGTACATAAAGAATACATAAATAATGCAATTAATTCATAATTTCGCCATTTGTCGGTGAATTGCCAATATGTGATAGACGTGTGATTTCTCAACCTACCTGCAGAGATCGAGGGCTTCAAACGACGAATTACGTTATTATTAACTTTTTCCTGTTTTTTTAGGTTTATGTGCCCTATGTAGCATGTAAAAGAGGAGTGGCATGTTGCAACTTATCCCCTGGCTGCAGAAATTAGAGCTACGCCACTGTTCCCCCTTCAATTCGGTCAACCGGGATTATAGTGTAATAATTTTAATTTCATAAAAATGAAAACATATTACCTTTATTTCATATCTTGAGTACTAATTATACATTCTTATTTTATACGATTTGTATGCATGCAAGTAGGCTTTTAATTGGAAAAGGTAGAGAGGAAAAGGATATCAACCTCTCGTGTTTTCTAGAAAATTTTCCCCGTTAATAGGAAAGGTGAAATAATGACTGAGGCAGACATTTCGCGAATTTTAAAAAGGGGGAAGGCTGCGATGAAAAATGACGCATAAATGAGAGATGTATATGCTTTACTGTTGTTTCTTACCCATTTAATTAAATTATAGCTTATACTAATTTTTTATTATTGTAGATTTATTAACCTTTTCGTGCGTAGAAAGTGTATGAAATGTATTTTGTGTAAAGTAAAGTAAGTATTGTTTTGTGTGCAAAATTTAATTTCTGTATGGCTATTTCGAATGGCGTTGATGCAGTGTTCCTTGAGTTTCATAATTAAATAGGGATAACCCGCCGTTGCTCGGGTTCCATATTTTTTCATATGTCCGTCTCCGTTTCTTTTTCTACAAATATTGTCACTAACTTTTTCGCCAACAAACCTAAATCCCCTTTGAATCCTTTCTTTTTGTTTTAAAACTTTCAAATCTAGACTTTTTATCACCTTATAACAGTATAGTGTGAACGAAAATGCTAGAAGTTTGTGAAAAAAAACATTTATTTCAAACAATTTACCGTTAAATAACTAATGCATATTATATACCGTTAAATAACTAAGTATAGTGTGAACGAAGAGGCTAGAAGTTTGTGAAAAAAAACTTTTATTTCAAACAATTTACCGTTAAATAACTAATGCAGCCTTACATTGTAGAATTATACTGTATAGAATTTACCCGGCATTCCACAGATTAAAATAGTAAAAAGTTAACTTGCAATGAGGGTAGGTAATTTTAAAATCGTCTGCCATTGATGCTGAAAAAAAATGAAACAAAATCAAAATAAGACTTTTAATCAAACCAACTTCCTTTAATACGGCTCAAAAAAATAATAAGATGAAGAGAAATAAAATAAAATTGCTGGGAAAAGTCAAGAATAAACAAATTTTAATGTGGCTCAAAAAGAATAATACATAAAAAGAAATAAATTTTAAGAAATGTAGGACCTCATAAATTAAAACACCGGAAGCATAACATCTTTTCTCTCGTGTACGACAATAATAATGGAGAAAAGAGAAAATTAGCGAAAGTAGAAAAAAAACGCCCGAATTTACCACTTAAAATTAAATAAATAAAATTTTAATTCGAATTTCAAAATTTTTAAGGCGTTTGCTTCTTCCTATGTTAATGCATCACTGTACCGAATTTGGTTCCGGTAAGTCAAACGGTCTGGGCTTACATAGAGTAGAAAAAAACGAACGTACATAAATACTAAAAAAAATTTGCTCGTTTATATATGTAGATTGTCCATTTTCAAATTTTTGAGTTAATAGTAATTACAAAATGACTTGTTTATGTGTAAATTGGTCATTTTATATTAATCGCAAGTTGGATAAAAAAGTGCGTCTTTTATTTTAAAAAATACGCTCTTTTATAAAAAATAAAGTATTATTGAAACCAGCGGGAGTGATCTCCCCTAAACTTTCTCGTAAACTCCTAACAATGTAGAGAAAAAAATAATCTAAAAGGCAGTGAAACGAACAGGAACCCCAAACGCAGAGGAGAAAAAAATAACCGAAACCGGTCATACCACGATTTCCGAAGGTCGTCCAACGCGGAAGTGGAATTAGAAGCCGGCGTGATTACCAAAGGACTGGGTGTAAGATAAAAACAGTACGCATGCGTGTGGAGATAGCGTATTCGTTGGAGATGCTATTATACAGACCGACAGACAGTCAACCCTTTGACGGATTTGGCCCAAAATTTTATACGGACCTACATTCATAACGATAAAACTGTGTACCAAATTTTATCTATCTAGCTATTCAAGTTTTTGAGTTATAGTGTTCACATGACGGCGGACATACAAACAGACAGATTTCCCTTTGACGGATTTTGTCCAAAATTTGACAGAAGCCTACGAATTATATGTAAAGATCACATACCAAATTTCATCCCCGTAGCTCTAATAGTTTTCGAGTCATCGTGTTCACAGACAGACACACACACAGACAGATATAATTCCAAAATTGTGTTTTTCGGACTCGGGGAGGTCTAAAACGTGGAGATTCGTCAAAATCTCGAGTTCGAATTTTTTGACGATTACAATGCTTTCTCTTTGTATACTTCGTATACGAGAAAGTAAAAAGGTATTGTCTAGCTTGAAAGAGAGGGACCTCTCCGAGATAAAGAGATAAATATACTTGTTACTTGAATAAACACCAACTCTTATGAAAAAAATATTTTAAAAAATGAAAAATCCCGTATCAAAATAAACTGCGATATTCATATAATATAAATCCATACAAAGTGACTTCTTAAACGCATTGTACAGCGCACAAGCCTTTGGCAATTTGTCTTTGTTTACCATCTGCTACAGTGTTTCATAAGAATAATGTTGATAGTTGTAAGATGTATTGAAGAAAATCTGTGTAGAAGTTATTTTGTTTTGTAGTATTTCTTTACGTATGTCAGGTTTCAAGAAAAGAAATATTTTAGCGAAATTAATTTGGAATTTTGTTATTATTTATTGTTTTTTCCTTTCATTTTATATCTATCTTGTTGTGGCTGAATTTATTTTCGCCGGTAAATAAATAATATTCAGATTTGTACTTTGATGTACATATCATGACGAAGATTTTTTAAAGAATACTAGTGAATGTGCGTAGTATTTTATTATTTTGATTTATTATATTTTTGTATTGTTCGTTTACTTTGAATTTTTATACATTTCAAAATGCATACAATACTACGTAAAGAAGAAAATTATATATATGTTATGGTTATTGTGGCAATTAGTTTATTATACAGTGTGTCCACTCGTATCGTGGCCCAATAGCTAATTTATAAACCGTTACAGAGTGACATATACTTAGAGATAGACATACATGCTTTAAATGAAGGAGGAAATTATATTTTATGTTTTTGAATCAATAAATAAATTTCTGAAAAGCTCTAATTTTTTATACGGTCCCCCGGTCCTATCAGTCATATTTAGTAAAATATTCTTCACGCACTAACATTTTTAAACAAAAAAATGTTCCACTCTTCTGCGACTAAAAGTGAATAACTTTGAATATCTCTGTCTTAGACCACTTTACACCATTTCAATAGCCGCCTCGGAGACGATCCACCAATCAAAGCGCAGCAGCCGCTGATTGGTTAAAAATTATGAAATTCAACTGTCCGTAATTCGGTCAGTTTTAGCCGAAAGAAGAGAGGAACTTTTTTTGTTCAAAATGTTAGTGCATGAAAAATATTTTACCAAATATGACTGATAGGACTTGGGGACAGTATAAAAAATTAGAATTCGTAACTTTTTCAGAAATATATTTGTTGATTAAGAAAACAAAATATAATTCTTCCCTTCATTTAAAGCATTGTTCCAACTGGAACTATAACCATTTAGAAATTGAGTAGACACCCTGTATATAATAACCCATTACCCACATTGACAGTAGCCAGTGGCGAATCCAAAGGGGGGGGGGCTATAGGGCTGCGCCCCCCCAAGAGCTCAGTCAAAATTCTTGATTTTATTTAAAATCACTACAACTGTTTGCTCTTAATTTCTCTTTTTTTAAAAAATAATAAAAACGTGACAATATTGCTTTCTGGCTTGACAGGTTCGAAAATTTTCCTACTTTTCTAATCATTCCACTTGTACTTGTAGCGTTGACGCGATCGAAGACATTTTTTGACTAGTTATTTCATTGTATTTTTATTAAATTATTGAAAGTATTGTATTGTTTTTGTGTTTCTTATTGTCAGGTGAATAAAGTCTGTAAAGTTAAAGTGTTTTGGTTTACATAAGCCATAAGGCTTGACATTCATCACGCTGATACAAAATTTTTATGACCTCAGCCCCCCCTCCCCGACCCAAATCCTAGATTCGCCACTGACAGTAACATATATATTTCAAATATTAACTAACTTTTCTGTTAACGTGACCAAGGACTGGACAGGCAGAAAAACCGAAATCCTGTTTTGGATGTCGAAAATACGATTATTTCATTTTTCCTTTTTATTACTTTCTCGTATACGAAGTATAACAAAGAGAAAGTATTGTAATCGTCAAAAAATTCGAACTCGAGATTTTGACGCATCTCCACGTTTTAGATCTCCCTTATTCCGAAAAACACAATTTCGGAATTATGTCTGTCTGTGTGTCTGTGAACACGATAACTCGAAAACTATTAGAGCTACGGGGATGAAATTTGGTATGTGGTCTTTAAACATAATTTGTAGGTTTCTATCAAATTTTGGACAAAATCCGTCAAAGGGAAGTCTGTCTGTCCGAAGTCATGTGAACACTATAACTCAAAGACTTGAATAGCTAGATGGATAAAATTTGGTACACAGTTTTATCGTCATGAACGTAGGTCCGTATAAAATTTTGGGCCAAATCCGTCAACGGGTTGACTGTCTGTGGGTCTGTATAATTTTACTTTTGAAGAGAATCCGTTTTCTCCACGTGCATGCGTACGGACGCAATCTTCTGTGCTTGATACTCAGCAGCTCCTGCTTGGCGCTTTTTTTCTTCCCTTTTGGCTCCTTTTTCTCCCTTTTGGCGAATTCTGATCCTGCGCGGATTATTTTATTGCCGTTTGTTTTGTCGTTTCAACGTATAGTGGAGAAACTTGTTGCGTTCTGGGAATAAAGCAGATTCGAAATTTTTATCCGAGCGAGTTTTCGGGGAACTGGCTTAATTTCGCTTATTTTTTTTAATCTCCACTGCGTTAGGGGTTTTAGCTTATTTTTCCCCTATATGTGTTAGGAGTATACGAGAAAGTTTAGGGGAGAACACTCCCGCTGGTTCCTATTCGACGTAGACAATTGTTGAGTGGTACCTGGGGCTCTATCACAATTCTACCGACAACCATTTTGTTGCGAGAAAATGACCCGTTCTCCCACTCGTTACGTCACATTTTGCCATGTCATCTAAATCAGCTAACACGAAGCTATCGAAATCTGTTGGGTGCCGAAATCCCTAACGAGTTTCAACCGTTTTTTCTCACCACGCTAAAGGCAATCGAGAAGCACTTTTCGCTAGTGAAAAAGTTGTGTTGTTTCTTTCGCGATACTTTAAATGATGGCTCTAGTTTTGATGTTAGCTCTTGCGCAGGAAGGGTTCCTTGCTTGAACACTTATTGATTACATCATATTTCATTGATAAGAGCATTTATTTGCCTATGATATCATGAAAAACAACTGTAAACAATATTCAAAAATGTTATTTTGATGTTTTATACGTGAAGTACTCTTTGGGGTGTATTTGTCTTCATTAGATGCAAAATGATACAGTGATTATACATGTAGTATTGAAAATAAACATTAAAAAAACTCAAATCATATTTTATTGCATAACAAAGCACATTCATATAAAGAGTCAATTCATTCTATGCATATCATATTCGAGAAATAAACAGATAGAACAATGACATAAAGTGTAAAAACACGATTCAATAGGAAGAAAAATTTATATTCGAGAAATATGAAAGATTTGTCTGTGAACAGTGCACAAAGTCTTCACTTATTAATATCTAACTTATCTATATCACACTTATCTAACAAATTATATGTTTGATAATGCTGTAAAAACTGCATGGCTTCAACCATTTGAACAAAAGTAAGTAGTTTTCATTAAAACAATATGCTTCACAGGCCGACTCGACAGTCGATTTGTTTGTTTATGCTTCGAAATAGGAAAGAGTGCTCTCTTTTGATTGGTCGATCGTTTCCACTTCTCGTACTCGCGGAAACGGTGAGAAATTACTCCCTTTGGTTTCACTTGGCGTTGGTGGTAGATCTAAATTGAAGGTCACGACTATTTTCTCTCTGTATTTAGGTGCGTATACACTTGGCGAACAGAACATGATTAAAACAGTTAGTTTACGATTCGCTGCGTGTTCGAGGAAATTTTTCAAGACAAACAGATTGCGTTCCATAGAAATGGACGAACGGGCTTGGAATCTGTCAATCATCGCTCTCAATCAGCGATAACGGAGGGTTTTTTTGAAAGGATTAGGGGGGGAGGCGGTGTTGAAAATTTATGACTTGGATCATTTTTGTATACGTTTCGAGTCGAAATGCGAAGATTTTGTTTAGTCTCGCAGGGTATTGGAATAAATTATTCTTATTACGAATGCATCTCGTTCCATCGGATTGCGCGAACAACGTAGACTTTGAACCCATTAATCATCAACTGAGTGATAGAGGAAGGATTCCTCATGGGGCGCCGGCCCGCGCGTCTTTGGAAGAGCGTTCAACTCTGCAGGAAGAAAAGCATGAAAAACAATAAATAAAATGCGATTAATTTAGAGAATTATTGAATTTACGCTTGAATTAATTGAGTAGGCAACTTTATTATACATCAAAACTTTAAAAAAACCATAACGGAGATATTTACTTGTACAATGTATTAAACAAGTAATTATAATTAAATACATCCAGATAACACTCTCCAATTTCAGTAGGCCACTCTGTTTAGTAATCAGGGCTGTATGTTCAAAATAGCAAAATAAGGTCAAACCTTCTTAAAATTAATGTCAAAAAAGGACATATTCGAAATATTAATTAGAGTACTTATTTCCTCGCTTTTTACCATTAGGAAATTTTTATCTTTTATGAAAAGGAATCCTACTAGATTACAATATATACAATACTCTATTACAAAACCAAAATTTAAGTGAAAAAATTCCAAACAACTCCATAAACGGATTTGCGAAGAAGAAATTCTGTTCTTACCCAAGCAGAAAGATACGGTCGCATTTATACGTCGATTGCATTTATAGGTCTTTTCATCACAGTCCCGATGCATTCGTATGCATTTTAATTCATTTCGATTATAGGTCTTTTCATTTATTCGCCGTTTTTCGTCGGTCCCTTGAAAGACGTATAAACGGTGCTTTACTCTATAAGAACTACGATTTAACAAAAATGTTATATAATATTTTTCAGCTTGATTATAAATGAATAAAAAGTTGTTATTCTCATAATAAATCACTAATAGTAAAAAATCCATTAAAATGAATAAAATTTTCAGACTCGTAATAGATGGTTGGGTTTTCAAACAGTTTTAAAAATTTCAAAAATGTACTGTTCTTATTTTCGACATTATTTAGCTAATATCCAAATTCAATGCGGTGCGTTGTTCTAAATATTATTTTACATTAAAACGTTCGTAACGTATTTGCTGAGATAGAAATTTTATTCAATACCAAAATTACAGACACGCCTGTTTCTTTCTTTTTTTTTAATAAGCTGTTAAGAATTATATCCGAAGTATGCCTTTACGTTTCAGTTACGTATTGTGCTCCTTTCCTACTAAATTATTCTCTATCTTTTGTTTTCAATTTATAATTCATTATTATAAATATACAGATCTTGAAATCAATATTTCTCTAATAAATTACCAGGTGGCGTCACTAGTATGGAATCAAATTTAATTGAGATTAGCCAATTAAATTGACAATTAGGTTGTAAAAATATAAAAAAAATTAAATATACAAACAATACAAAAATAGAAGTGTAAAACATTTAATCCACATACACTGACTAGATAACAAAATTCTTCTTCTTTCACCATTTTCTGGCTGATAAATTCAAAAACATACACTATACGGTTTTGTATAATTCTCTTCTCAAAATTAAATATCTGATACAATATGCTAAGATGGTTCGATCTATAAAATACACTTTCTAAAGGTTTGTGCGATTCATACATTTTCAACATTATACATTAATAAGTATCTTATACGCATATTTTAATACATTGATTTTTATGTATCCAGTTGCAATTTTAATTAATCAGGGCATGAACGAGAAAGATAACATGATAAATGAGTGTAATTTAAAACCATCAACTCTTTTAGAAAATCTTAAATTAGTAATAACACATCAAATTTTCTTGGAATTGTTATGCATCGGAATGCAAAAAAATTATATACTACTTCATTAATACGTATTGTTAAACTTTACTATGCTATTTACACTGGAAAGAATTTTCCCCAGTTTTGTCCATTTCAGAGTTAAGAAAAAATACGAGAACGTTAATTGTTCTATAATTAACATTAGAAATATAATGCAAATCCACAGTCCTGCATAAAACACATCGTCATTTCTCCACAGTTCTGTCCACCAGGTAGCGTCGTTTCCGAAACGGGCTCTATCACGATTCTCACCGGTTATTCGCACGGAATGGTTCTCGCTCGCGGCACTCAAAAGGTGCTATACGCGCGAGCAGATCGCCGAATAGAATCACGTTTGTGACAGATGCTCGCTAAGCGTGGACGTTATTTATTCGCCGACGGTCAGGGTGCGGCTGGTAGCCAAAACTGTCGGCTTATCGAAGAATTCAGAGTTATTCGCTACTAGTTGGTACGGGTTCTGTGTATCTGTCGCTGGCCCTGCAGATCTGACTTCGAACTTAGGTTCTAATTTAGATAGGCGTGTACTTCTTGACGTTTTTTTTTGCCTTTCTCTTGTAGGTATGGATTGTGGAGACTAAAATATTTATGTATTAATAGAATGCAGAGTGCACTATACTCGTATCGAACCCCAAGGACCGTTGTAAAAAAAACTTAAGGTGAGAAATAAAGAATCAGTGGACCATTGGAAAAGATTATATTCTCTTCCTACCGGCGCGAAAAAACAGAATAAAGAATTTCATGGAAAATGAAATATAAGTTATAAAATATAAAAGAATACAAATATTATATATTTTTAAACAATTTTAGTTTTATTCTTACAACAATTTTTTAACATTACTTTAGATAATAAGTTTTCAATTGTAATAGTCATCTTGGTTACACTAATTCATGTCAATACATATTTATTTAAAATTTCCCCATTGTTGTTTGATGAGGTTAAAAATGTGAATTTATATAAAATTTAAATTAATCCAAAAAGAACAGACTTTTTCTGTGCTTGCTTTTGAGATAGAGACATTTTAATATTAAAAATTTTTTTTTGAGACAAAATAGCTACGCATGGCAGAAATTTTTCACTAACTCAAAGATTCTAACACCAAAGAGACCTCTGAATTATAGTAATGGTTGTGAGAATTAAATGAAACTTAAAATCTATAATTGGAAAGCATAGGCAGAATTAAGTGTTTTCGTTTTTGCAATTGTTATTTAATTTGGTTGTTACTAATTCGGAGCGCATTTGTACTTCAAATGTCACGCTTTGTCGTTTGATAAGATATTGTAAGATTAGATTTAAAAATATGAATTTTATACCAGACTGAAATTAACTAAAGAGAATAATTTTTTTTCAACTCTGCGTTTGAATGTTTTTTTATATTAATATTTTGAACAAATGTCTACGATTAGCCAAATTTTCATGTTTTCTTAATCTAAATATCTAAATCAAGGAGACCCAAATTATAATGGTTGCGAATTGAATGAAGAAAGTTAAAATTTAAATTAGAAAAAACGAAAATAATCTTCCTTACTGCAAATATTCAACCATGAAAGTTATAAATTCAGATGCATCACTATTTAATATTTTACCTTTGTTGTTTGATAAGACTGAAAATTATTGAAATAATTGTAATGTTAAGGGTGTTTTAACTAAATGTCTACGGACACTTGGCATTATAAATTCATCTAAATTAAAAATGTCTAAAGTTTAATTTGCGTTACATTGGCCGTCAGTTCTGAAAGAAATACGAGGTGCTATTGGACGGACCTTGTCATTTTTTGAACCGTGGTCAGATGCAAGGGATATGGCACCTAGCTGGCACCCTCCTCAAGCTTCACACCACACAAGCGGGAGGACAGTTTGGCTACTGCAGTGGCGTGCAATGGGCGGCATACACGTCGGATCTTCTGGAGAATCGGTTTCGTCGATTATCAGCCGCGGAGAACTGAGAACCTTACCGCTAGGACACTGCGGCCGTTCTAGAATAAGCTAATCCAGAAGCATAATACATGGGCGGGAAATTAAAAGGAAGCATTAATCGTTATTGAAAGTAAAACGAAAATAATTTTTCCGTAAAAGATCAGTTTGAAGTTAGTTGCAACAAAGTATTTCCTTCACAAAACTTTATCAAATAAAGTAAAACCACTATTAGAGGTTTTAGTTGAAACATTTAAAAGTATATGTAATTAAAACTATTAAGTGAAATTCTACTTTAGGTTTATGTATCAAAGAAAGCAAACTTTTTAACCACGGCTGCAATATAATAGAAAATGTTTACATGATTAAGGATTTGAGTGAAACAATTAAATTAGTTTGATTTTATAACATCAAAAAGTATTATTTGTAAAATCATAAAAAATATTGTTTAAAATTTATTTAAGCAAAGGAAAAATAATTGTGACAATTAACACTTTGGAAGCGGACTCAAATAAAATACAGTTGTTTTGGACTAACCCAACGTGAGGTTGTTTATTTAAATGAATTTCCGAAGGTGAGGTAGTAAACCGGATACCTTGATTCCTGGCGCATTAATTCTCTTCTCTAGAGAGAGATTCAAAATTGTGCTCTACTAGGTCAAGAGAAAGATTGGTCATGAATGGAAACGCAGAGTCCAGTTTGACCGGGACAGTCCACGTTTCCGAAAATCCGCCAGTGTCCCAGTTTACTTCACGTCGGTAAAAATAAATTTGATTATAGATCCAAAAAGTCTAAAATATTAATGTGAAGGGTTATTTTAGGATAATTATCATTTATTTCACTGTACTGTATGAAAAGTGAAACTATAGAAGAGCGATGATGCTGCTAATAATAATATTGTCAATGTATCGTCGCCATACCACCATTGCCTTCTTACTCTTACCTGGGACATCAGCACCAGTTGAGAGAGTATTTTCTTGATGAACAACGCATAAACTGGAGAGATAGACTGATGAAGGAATCTACAGTTAAAGGAAGCTTGATGACATATAAAATTAATATCGGAATAGCTTGGAAGATTTTTTTAGCTTACGATTAAAACAAAAAAGACTTTCTAAAAAAAGTCAGCCAATGAGAAAAGGCTACATGCTAAATATTGTTCAAATTTTTTATTCATCTCATTTCAAAATTCTTCTTACTTAAGTAACTTATAAATATTAACGTGAAGAAATAAAATGTTTAAATTTTTATGCTTGTGTCATTACACTCTTATATCCATAAATTAAGGAATTCAGGAATCACACAAGAAGACTCTAAAAAATAAAAAATTTCACCTGTAGAATTATCACACATCTTGAAGAATATGCAAATTACGAAACCACCAGATGGCGCGGATAGTACGCTCTGGAGGAATGTAAGAGAGGGTATATAAAGGAATGGTGGCAAAGAGTAAAATTTTCACAAGCGCTTTAAAAGCCTTTTCAGTGCAATAACCTATAGTTATATGGCACAAAGGAAGCATTTTGGATGATTTTTTACGTAGTATGGGAATTATCCGACGACTGGAATGTGGACGTACCCAGCTGGAGTATCGAGACCTTGGAATCGCCCAGAGTGTCATCTCCAGGCTTGTGCAGATTCAAAGATGATGGTAATGTGAGTAGATGTTACAGCACAGGTCGCCCCTGAGTTACAACGCCAATGGGGACCGAGTATTTGCAGTTACTGCCGAAAAAGACGGAGCACAGCATCAGACCTCTCGTCAGCTCTCTTCAGCTTCTGGTACGACAGTTTGAACCGTGTACAGACCTTACGGGCACATTGGTCTATATGCTCATACGCCTGTCAGATGTTCCACTTACCGCACTCACTGTCGCCTGCGATTACCTGGAGTAGAGAGCATGCGTTGTGGACACCGCAACAGTGGTCTTGTGTAATGTTTTCCGACGAGTCCAGGTTTAGTTTGCGATTTGATTCTCGCCGGACTTTCCTTATGGAGACGCCAGGTACACGTTACCCAAGAGAACACCATTGTACGACACACGTTACGGTGGTTCAGGATGGCTCGTTTGGGAGGAATTATTCTTGTTCAGAACGCCTGCATGTGCAGATGTAAACATGACAGGCCACATCTATCAGGATGTCATTTCTGGAACAGCATGTACGTTTGTTTCGGGAGCGCCATGGGTGCTGAATTCTGTTTATGGACATGCAACGCGTCCTCACCTCGCAAACATGTAGACAGATACCTCAATCGGAGGATACCACATGTATGTTGGCCAGCACTCACGGACTTGAATCCAATATGAGCATGTGTGGATATGCTTGGCCGACAGTGCAGCCAGTCAACCCCTCCACCTGTCTACCGGAACTTCGGAGGGCATTGTAGCTGAGTAGAGTGTGTAATATTCCCCAAGATCAGATTGATAATTTGTATCTCCAGCCATGGCGTTGTAAGGCCTGTATTATCGTTCGAGGACATACTCCATATAACCACCATACTAACCATGTTATAATATTTATTGTAAATAGGTTCTTTTTTGAAATTTGTTTCAGGACGTAAAAATCGCAATTTTATTAATTATTCAAACATATATACATCTGTTTTTCTCTTTACCTTTTGTTTATAAATGACTTTACAAATAAGTCAAATTTGTTTTGCCTCTGTCTCTTTTGCCTGAACTTCATTATCCTTAATTTATGGAGCGGAATATTGTATTACTCCTAGTTGGGTTTCCTAATCGTAGAACCATTTATTCATATCATGTGAGATAAACTACCCTCTAAAACACTCTAAAACCCGCCAGGGTGTGTACCCCTTAGATCCGCGGCGCTGGGGGGGGGGCATTCCGGTGTCCCGGTTAACATTTCAGAAATCTGGCAAGCCCTAGTCATAGAGGCTGTGTTGTTGCATAATGAATTCATTGCGGCTGCGAAGATGTTTTTTGTTTTAGCGGGGAACTGTTAGGTTTTTGCATAGCGTATAAAGAATCACTTTGCTGTGACTATTCCTTTTTTATCTGGACTGAATTCTTTAATGAAAATTCAACACAAAATGGAAATGTGGAGTGTGTTTTAGAGAGAAAGGAAGGAAAAT